>VMDO01013207.1:0-59183 GCA_007922755.1 Pedetes capensis | reverse complement strand
ATGGGCTGAGGGTGCAGCTCAGTGGTCCAGTACTTGCAGAGCATGCAAGCTCGAGGCCCTGGATTCAACCCCGAGTACCACAAAAAAAAAAAAAAAAGAAGAAGCGCTCTCTACTTTCCCCTGCAGTCCCAAGGGCTTACCTGCTCCTGTCCTTACACATCTTCATTGTAATAGCATGAGATAAACACCTGCTCCTGGTTCCCGTGCCTACCTGTGGATTTGGAACCCAATAAAACTCAAAATGATCGAGTCTCTTGCTCTTCAAGTAAGGGTTCTGGGGGCTGAGAGCCTTTTGAATACATGGGACAGTCTGGTGACCAAACGGATATGGCACATAGTGTTTACGAGTCCCATTGCACTGGGTAGTCACTTGACCATACTGGTGAATTTTTATTGAATATGCATTTTACACATTTCTTTAATCAACAGGAAGGACAAGCCTCTCAATAGGACAAGGTCCTTTTGAAGATCCTCAAATCCTTAAACCTGGGGGTCCAGCCAGCCGGGGCTCTTTTCTCAGATCTGAGACTTATTAGGACCAAAAATTACCCTTTTCCCATGTCAAGAGCTGTTCTCCTTCCTGCTGAGGGGAGGACTTAGGGAGTTAGCCTTTGCTCTAACTCCTCCCCAAGGTTTCTCCCTGAGCTCTCAGTGAGGGGACGATGGAGAAAGGGAAGGTCAGGACCAGCCTGCACAGTAGAAGCGGCTTTGCCTATGTGGGTCCCTGAGCTGACCCAGAACATCTGGACCAGTGTCCTTCCCCTGGAAGGGGTGCAGAAGCCTTGTATTCTGGTTTCACTTACACTATTCAATTTAGCAATTTATTTATTGGAGTGATCTCAATGTAGCTTTCTAATTAATTATCTCACTTTTTTCCTAGAGGTGGAAGGAAAGTATTGGGAGTCAGAAATAATTTCCCTCCTGTTCCAGGACTTACTTTATTTATTTATTTATTTATTTACTTATTTTCTTCCAGTAATCTTATTTGATTGTAATTTTTAATGTACAACTTAATGGGTCTCATTATGATACATACATACATGCATTTCATTATGCATTGCTCATGTTCCCTTCCCCCTTACCCTTTCATGACCCTCTTACCTAATCCCCTCCCTCCCCACCAACAGTACCCCTTCTAGTTGCAGGTCTTTTTTGTGAGCATATCTATTTATATATGTACATCCCAATTTTGCCATAAGGGCAACATAGTGATATTTCCTTTCCTTCCTCCCATTACCCTTCCTTCTTGCTCCCTCCCCCTTTTCCTTAGTCTATTATCTTTCCCTACATAAGTCCCTTCTACTTACATGACTTACATGTTTTAATATTGAGTATATATTGAAGTCTATCATCCACATATAATAGAAAACATGTGATGTTTATCTTTCTGGGTATGGATTATTTCACTTAAAATGATGATCTCTAGTTCTATGTATTTTCCAGCAAATGCTGTGGTTTTGTTGTTATTGTGAGGTGCTGTGGGGTAAGTGTTTGATTCATAGCCACCCTACATACAACAGGTGAGACATGTTGTTAGTGCTTCTCTGCTATTCACAGGGTTTTCAATGGCTGATTGTTTTTTGGGAGTGGGCTGCTGGGTCCTTCTCCCAAGCCTACAGCACCTGGTGTTCCCAGGTGGTCTCCCATCCAAGTACTAACCAGGCCTGACCCTGCTTAGCTTCTGAGCTCTGATGGATCAGATGCTACAGTGTTAAGGCTGCAGGCACTATAATTTTAGGACCAGCTTTATTTAAAGGATCAGGCAAAGTGCTGTGATTTCAAGGAAGCTCCCCACTCCCACCCACTCACCCATGACTTCCCTCATGAAAGGTACCTTTAAACTGAGAAATACGCACCCATCAAAGGTGCATTTAAACTGAGAAATACGCATGCTATTTGCAAGGAACTACATGACTCTCAAACTTAATATGTCCCTCATCCGACTGCATTCACATCAGGGGTTGCTGGGTGAGATGCTCAGCCCCAGTGCCTCCAAGCAGCTGTGGGCCTCTGAGTAGCTAAAGTATGCCAGAATGTTCCTTACAGAGAGCCTAGATAGAGAAGGTGTGCCTTACACGTCATTTTTCATCTCTCCCTTTTTTGCCTCCAGAGATGCCTTGATGATCCGTGTCCTACATAACCTATCTTTCCTTTGACCTCTAACTTTGCCCTAGTTGCCACTTCCTCTGTCCCTACCAGAAAACACATGGAGACTCCGCCATTCATTGGAGCCAATAAAAGGATATATGGGCTGTGGTATGGAGGGTTGGAGTGGGTAAGGGAAGAGGAAGGTGGTGTGGATGCTCAAAGTGTTGGGACCAGGCATTGAAGACAGAGTGGAGAAACCAGGCATGGTAGCACATGCCTGCAATCCCAGCACTCAGGAAGCTGAGGCAGAAGGTCAATGCAAGTTTGAGGCCAGCCTGGTCTACATAGTGAGTTCCAGGCCAGTCAGGGCTATACAACAAGTCTCTGTCTCAAAAAGACATAAAGAAAAAAGAGAGAGAAAAGGAAGATAGAGTGGAAGGGTCTGAACTGTGGTACCCGCCCACCACAAATGAGCCTAAGACCCTTGGGGCTTAATAACCTTTCAAGGAAGAATAATCTGGTGTGTCCCCTTGATAAACAATAGAGAACATCATGGGTTATGGTCCTGATGAGATAGGAAGATGCAAATGATAGCTTGAACTTCTGGAGCATCTGATGTCATCAGAGCCCTCCCCCCAATATCCTGTTCTCTGCAAACCCTAGAAGATTGGCATTGTTTAGATGAGAAAACTTGCCCAAAGTCACTCTCCCTGATACCTCAGTAGCTGACAGGGATCAGAACCTTCTCCCAGATGCCTGGATGGAGACAGACACCCCAGCGTTCCCAAATCAGGTGCTACCAAAGACTTCATGCTACCTTGCCATCATCATTTCTGAACCTGAGTGCCCAGCCCCACACTGTGCTTGGTCCCGGGGGAATGACCATGTTACTGTTGGCTGCACACACCTGTCATCATATCTCCGTCCGGGGCTGGTGGGCACTGTGTGGACCCGCTGAACCTGTTTCTGTTCTTGCAGGCAGATTCCCCAGGCGACAGCGTCAATGAAGGATGGCAGATGGGAGCGGAAGAAGGTGAGCAGTGGCCTTGCCTCACCTCACGCAGGCTCAGAGCCCGAGCTCCACTCTTGGTGCTGATTTTGGCTTCTTTGCCTTTTGCCTGTCTGGTTGCAGTTCATGGGAACAGAGCTGAATGGAAAGACCCTGGGAATTCTTGGCCTGGGCAGGATTGGGAGAGAAGTGGCCACCAGGATGCAGTCCTTTGGGATGAAGGTAAGAGGTGTTTGGACCCCTTGAATGTGAGGCTTTCTGCAGCAATTTTGAAAGAGGCAGCTTGGCTTAGGAGAAATCAAAGGCCTTGTCTTAGATGGGTTGTTAGGGCTTCTGATTGAATAAGTGGTAAACCCACAAAGGGAGTACATTGGATTGTTGATTGAGACACTTGAACTCAAAAGCCAAGAATACCTGGTGGAAGTTCTTCAGCTCCCGGATGTCAATAGCCCTGAGTCCCAGAGTGGACCAGAGAAGGATTTTGTTTTGTTTTGTTTCATTTTGTTGGCTTTTTGTTGTTGACAGGGCCTTGCTGTGTAGCCCAGGCTGGCCTCAAATTCTCAATCCACCTGCCTCCGCCTCCCTAGTGCTGGTATTATAGATGTGACCACCATGCCTGGCAAAAAAGTGTTCTTGGATCCTGTCCACTCTGCCTTATATTGCTGTGAGGGCCTCCTGTTTTGCTGAGTCTGCTCTCTTATGATAACTTAGGAAAAAGGAGCAAATTTATAGCCTTACAATAGATTGGTTGTCCTGTCCTTCCCACTCCTGTTAATATTCTAGAAAAGATTTAAAGGTGCTTGTTGGGTGATTTGGCAGTGCACACTTTTAATCCCTGTACTCACAAGGCTGAGGCAGGAGGATCTAGAGTTTGAGGCCAGTCTGGGCAACGTATGGAGGCCATATCTCTAAAATAAATAAATAAGCTTATATTCGCACTCTGTCTGGTATGACATGGAGAGCCCATGGTGGCTAAAAGACCTCATACCTGTCTCAGAAATCACACTCAACCCCTGCCTTTTCCTACTTTGGTAGCTCAGGAGGCTACTGGCTGAGGGAAGGCTGTCATCAATAGCACTGTCACACCCTTGGGCCAAACTAGGAGGCCTGGCACACAGGGGAGGCCATTTTGCTGAGAGTGGGGATCTGCAAGGCTGCCCAGACAGGCCAGAGAGATGTAGATAACTAGTAGTGCTGGCAGGTATCTCCATATTCACCATGGCTGTTGAGAGAATTACAGCGATTATGGGTCACACTGCAGCCCAGAAGCCATTAGTTAAACATTAAGAAAAACTGTTTTGACAGTAATCAGATCTTTTCAGGTCTAGAAATTTTTACATAAGAGCTACTATGGAATTTCCCCTTCCTTTCCCTGGCTTTTTCCGTTTATCACCATCCTCCTACCTTCTTAGAGTTGTTGTTGTTAGGTGCCATCGAGTCGTGTCCGACTCATAGTGACCCTTATAGGGTTTTCAATGGCAGATTGCTTCAGGATTGCCTCGGGAGTGGGTTACCACATCCTTTTCCTGTTTTTGTGGTGCTGGGAATTGAACTCGGGACCTCAGAGACTGCAGAGCGGCACTCTACCAACTGTGCTAAATCCCAGCTCTTCTTAAAGTTAGAAGTGATGTTATAAATCAGCCCTTAATCTTATATTGACATCCAGAATTTGTAAATTTGTGCCTAAAGACTCCACAAATGGACAGTAGCCTAGGCCCCAGGAGGGCATCCCACTGTACCACATTGAACATTGCCCCCTCTTTTCTGCATCACCATTATTTATTTAAGTTAGACATCTTTCCTGAGCCCCAGCACAGAGAAGGGCAGGCATATTTTTCTACATCCCTGAGAGAAGATGGTAAGGCCCAGCAGGATCCACTGACAATGAAAACAAACCACAGCTTTGCCCTCTGTGCAAGGGTGGAGGGATGCTGTGAGCCAAAGTCACTTTCTCCTCCTTCCTCTTTTGTAAAGACCAAAGTCAATGTTTATCCCATGGAGAAATCTGATCTTCTAAAAGCAGAGGTCAGAGTTTAAGCTACACTAAAAGCACATGAGGGGCTGGGGTTTAGCTCAGTTGGCAGAGTGCTGATCCACACTCTCTGAGGACCCAGATTCGATCCAGCACTGCAAAATTGGGAGAAGGGCATGGCAATCCACTCCCAAGGCAATCCCAGAACAATCAGCCACTGAAAACCCTATGTGGGTAGCTGTGAGTCAAACCTGACTCGAGGGCACCTAACAACAACAACAAAAGTTCATGGAACGAACCTGGTGTGTGTTTTGTTAATGGTGCAGTGGCTTGAGGACAAGCGACAAGGCCAGCGGCCATCACGTGATTCCCACTTCCCTTTCCTGAATCACCACCCACAGACAGTTCTAGCTCAGGAACATTTATCCTCAAGGAGACGCTGGCAGTGACTGAGTCCAGGCAAAGAGTCCCTTGTCACTTCCTGAGTAACGGCATCGAGAGGGAAGCCTGTCTGTCCATTAAGCCCTACTCAGCTGCTTTCCCACTGCCTGGGTGGCTTTGGAGAAGTGCAGGGAATGTGGAATCTTGAGAATCAGCGTGAGCAGGTGACTGATAGTTCTCGGGCTTGTTTTTGATTCAGAGAAATCTCTGTTGTTAGGTGCCATCAAGTCAGTGTCCAACTCATAGCAGCCCTACATACAATAGGCAAAACAGTATTGTCAGTGCTTCTCTGCTATTCATAGGGTTTTCAATGGCTGATTGTTTTTTGGGAGTGGGTTGCTGGGTCATTCTCCCAAGCCTACAGCATCTGGTGTTCCCAGATGATCTCCCATCCAAGTATTAACCAGGCCGACCCTGACAGGATCGGACACTACAGTGGTATGGCTGCAGGCAGAGAGATCTCTAGTGCCTGCTAATTTCAGTGTTGTGTTCTCCGGGCGGGTCACCTGTGACATGCCTGAATGTGTTTGATTGTTTGATTGATTGTTGAGACAGTGTTTCACTCTGTAGCCCATCTGGAGTTAAACTTGTGATCCTCATACCTCAGCCTCCTGCATGCTAGGATTATAGTCATGTACCACCACACCCTGCTTGCCTAAAAATTTTACTCCCAGCCAGGGTTTTGAGGGTGTAGGTACCTTCACTTAGGATTTTTTCTATCTAGATGTTCTGGAAAGTCATTCTTCCCTGACTTGATTTTTTTTCTTTAGGTTTTTTTGAGACAGGTTCTGGCTATACAGCCCGGGCTGACCTAGACCTCCCTATGTAGCCCAGACTTTCAGACTCCTGATCCTCCTGCCTCTGCCTGCCAAGAGCTGGGATTACATGTATGCACTTCCATGCCTGGCATCAGCTCAGCTGATTTTGAAACACACTCTTTGTAACCTCCTGAAGTATGACATAGAATGTCCCCCTCCTACCTCTGCCCTTCCAGAGCCATCTGGACCTGGTCATTCCAGCTCGATCCAAGTGGCCTTTCATCATGTTCGCCTGCTTGCCTTGACTGTGCTCCCTCACACATTTCTGGGTGCTCGGGAATTTTGTCTCAAGGTCGAGAGACCATTGACATGTGTCACCCCAGTTTCTGTCCATGTTCTGGAAGTTGAGGAGAACAGATCTTCTGAAGAGAAGGGTGGAAGATTCTTTTTTCTTTTTTGAGACAGTCTTTCAATGTAAGCCAGGTTATCTTGGAATGCAAGAATCTCCTTCAGCCTTGGGAATCTGGGATTTCAGGCAGAAGATTCTTGAACAAATTTTGAAAAAGAAAAACAAAATAGTTTCTGAGTATCCAGGTAGGAAACAGCAATCACTGTTTATTAAAGACAGGTTGTTTCAAAGTAGCCTGATTCTCTTTGGAACTACTGTTTAACTGGTTGTTGTTGTTGTTAGGTGCCGTTGAGTTGGTATCTAGCTCATAGCAACCCTACAACAGACAAGACATTATTGTTGTGCTTCTTTGCTATTCACAGGGTTTTCAATGACTGATTGCTTTTTAGAAGTGGGTTGCTGGGAGCTGGGCGTGGTGGCACACACCTGTAATCCCAGTGGCTTGGGAGGCAGAGGCAGGAGGATCGCAAGTTCAAGACCAGAGGCAGTCTGTGTAACTTAGTGAGACCCTGTCTCAAAAAGTAAAAAAATGGGCTAAGGGTGCAGCTCAGTGGTCCAGCACTTGCAGAGAGCATGCAAGTGCGAGGCCTGGGTTCAACCCCCAGTACCGCAAAAAAAAAAAAAAAAAAAAGAAGAAGTGGGTTGCTGGGTCCTCTCAAGCCTACAGTATCTGGTGTTCCCAGGTAGTCTCCCATCCAAGTACGAAACAGACCCAACCCTGCTTAGCTTCTGAGATCTGATGGGATTGGGCACCACAGTGCTATGACTATAAGCCATTTAACTGGTAGATCATGGAAATCCCTTGATACCATTTATCTGGGATATTTAAAATGATGTTAACTATGAAATAAATGCATTCTCATAAAAATTAAAATATAAAGATCTTCTTGATTAGTCTGCCAGTTTTAATCTCTTCACAGTAACACAAGTTTGGCATGTGTTGCCCCAGCCTGTTCCCTATACATTTATGCAGAGCATAGTGTTCTCTGCCCTAGAGGCAAGTTCATGCCTATAGAGAACATATATTGTGTGTTATGTCAAGATTAAAATGTACGTCTTAGAATAAATATATATATATATTTTGCGGGGGTGTGGGTACTGGTGGTTGAACCCATTTCCTCGCACTTGCATGCTCTGCAAGTGCTGGACCACTGAGCTGTATCCCCAGCCCATTTTTTTTTTTTTTTTACTTTTTGAGACAGGGTCTCACTAAGTTATGCAGACTGCCTCTGGTCTCAAACTTGCGATCCTCCTGCCTCCGCCTCCCAAGCTGCTGGGATTACAGGCGTGCGCCACTGTGCCCGGCTAGTATAACTATATTTTTAAAGCTTAGTGTAGAATTCTGTTGTATGGATAAGTTGCTTTTTATTTGGCCATTCCCCTAATGGTGAGCACTTAGATTATTTGCAAATGTAGATTTTAGCAAGACTTCTTTCATTTTCATTTGGGGTTCAGTTGGAGCCCCTCAGTTTGGTGCTAGCACCATGAGAGGTATTAGGGAAAAGTAGAAGAATGGACCCTCTTGATCTCAGTGGAGCTCATTCATGATAGTGTGGGGCTCAGCCTCACCCACTATTCTTACCAACAGCCTGGACCATGTACCACTTGTGGATGCCAGGAAGCAAAGAGAGGTAATTAATACTAAAAGGTACAGAATCAGGCTGGGTATTATGGCACATTTTTGAGCCCAGCTACTGGGGAGGCTGAGGTAGGAAGATTGTGAGTTTGAGGCCAGCTTGGGGTACATAGTTTGAGGCCAGCCTGGGATACATAGCGAGGCTCTGGTCTCAAAAAGAAAGAAAGAAAGGGCAGTATGCTTAACAATGGAAAAGATAATGTAACTTTGGGCATCATTAAAAGAATTATAGATTCCATAGCAAAGGTGGTGCCATTCCTCACATCCCCATGGTTAGTTTGCAGCCTGCTGGTAGTCTTAGTCATGCAGGTCTTACACTCTATATGGTTCTTTCTGCTGGAAACCTTTTCTCAATAGTGTTGCTAAATAACAGATTGTAACTGTATAGGTTCAATTTAATCATGATGGCATGTCCCCTAGATGTATTAATAGGCCCAGGCAAGCTGAGCCCATCAGGATCTCTTAACAGTGCCCTTGTGGCCAGTGTTGTGATGAATCTGACTTTAGCCCAGAGGGATAGACATTGCACCGGAGGCCCCTGTGGTCAGTGATCCTCCTAGGCCCAGCTAATGTTTCTTGAGGTCTGTTGTGTCAGTTACTGTGCTCACAAAGACCTTGCCTGCAGAGTCAATAGTATTATCCCAAGTTTACAGATAAGGAAACTGAGGCCCAGCAAGGTCATATGACAGGCTCAAGACAATGTGACTGGTAAATGGAGTTCTGTTCACACCAGGTATCTACACTTCCAGTCTGGAGCTCCTTGCCCAGTACCACTACTGTTTCTATTCACGATCCACATTAAACTGTCCTGTGCCATGTCACTGCTCAGCTGTTGCAAGGGCAGATGCTCTGCAGGACAGGCAGCTCCTATCTCAGCCGAACACGGGGAATTCTTACTGCCTGACAGCAGTGGTTTTCAAACTCCTTGGAGCCTCAGGTTCTGGGAGGGTGCTTTGGGACACAAGTGCACAAGTGGGAGTGAGAAAGGGGACCAGGGAGACAGTAAATGGCAGCCTTTGGGCCTTCACCTCTGCTGCTTTGAACTGGTCCCTTTTTATTACGTTTGTGTTTAGGATGCCATTGTAGAGGAACTGGGGATGTGTCTCAGTGGGGGAGCACTTGCCTAGCATGCCTGAAGCCTTGGGTTCAATCCCCAGCACCTCAAAACAAACAAACAGAAAGATTATACTGTGGCAGTAGGAAGAATTCTAATGCTAAGCCTCTCAAAACATGGCTATGGGATAAAAAGAGGGAGTGATCATCCCAGTTCTTTATCAGAACCCCTTTAACTTGAAGGCATCTGTTCTGCACCATCCTCTGCTGAGCCAACAGAGCCCTGGAGCTGAAAAATGAGCCTCCCAGGGCTGCCTGTGACCCCTGCAAGGTGATGCCCTGGGGCACTGCTGGGGAAGTGTGGCTTCCTCCTCCTCACCATCAGGAGTCTGTCTGGGGCTGGAGTTGGTTGGGGGAATCCATTTCCCCTTCTCCCTAAGCCTCCTCTGTAAGTAGTCTTTGAAAGGTGTGTGCTTAGGGGAGCTCCAGCTTCTGCTTGGTAGGACATCTAACCTTTTCCAAGACATGTAGGACCCTGGCAGGCACATGGCTTCTGGGTCTAATGGCTTTCTTTTTCTTCTTTTTTCTTTTTTTTTTTTTTTTTTTGTGGGGGACGGGTAGGGGTGGGTTCAGGGCCTCACTGTGTAGCCCAGGCTGGCCTTGAACTCAAGTTGATCATCCTGCCTCATCTTCCCAAGTACTGGGATTACAGGCGTGCATCACCACATCCAGTTTTTGACGTCCTTCTTTCTACTCCCCCAGGTTAGTCTCCTGTTGTAGGAACCCTAATCCGTAGCTGAGCTCAGCTCTTTCTGCCCTTGTTATCTCAAATGAAAATCAAGAACAGGGCATTTCTCAGGCAAATTCATTCCTGGCAGTTGCCTACAGATAAATGAGATATTGTCTCTCTGAGGAAGAACCGACTCAGCACCCCACTGGCCACTGAGGATTATGCTTGCCTGCGCCTCTCCAGCCTGCTTCTCTTGACCCCAGGCACTTTATGGCATAGCAAGGGCACCAGGCCAGGTGTAGGCTTCGAGTCCCTCCTACCAGCCCCAGGTGGAGCAGGCGATAGGGTGCTGTGAGCTCCCTTGCTCACATGTGGCTTTGTGATCTCTGTTGGTGTCCTCTTCCTTCCCCTCTCACATGACAAGAAACATCTGGGTAGAGATGAACAGGGTCATTGTTCCAGTCAGCCTCAACCCAGAAGACAAAGACGACTTGTCAGGACCAAGGCAGAGATCCCAGCCCTCTCCCTGGACATTTCCTTCTTTCCAGAGATGAGTGGGTTCCATCTTATGAGAATGGTCATGGTTGAAAAAGGCCCCCAAACCCAGAAGCCCTTGGTGCTCTCTTAGCTGATGGTCCCTACATGGCTGAGGGAGGCAGCATCTCTTCCCTAAACTTCCACCTGTGTTTGGGATGGGGCCACTGGCTTCGCTTGTCCACGAGGCTAATGATGAAAAATGTGATCCAGAAGATTTTTCTTATTTGAAACCATTTTCATTTTCTTCCCCAGAAGTTCTGCATTTGAAGTCTTCTTTTCCATTATATTCTAAAATAACTTTCATATTCCTCTAATTTCAAAAATAATTCATGAACAGTGTAGTAGAGAGTCTAGAAAGCACAGGAAACCACAGGAAAAGGAAAACATCCTCCTCCACCCAGAGGCAGCCACTGTTCAAGTGTTATGCTGCACTTCCCTTGTTTTTGTTTAATCCTAGGTGGACTTTGAACATTCTCCTTTAGGGTTAAAGGAAATTTTGCTTCAAGTGATTTTGAATTAGTGAGTGTTAGTAGTCACCTACCTAGTTTCCTTATGTAGGATGAAGACCTGGGTCCAGAGAGCCCTGATATATGCTATGACATAGAATCAGCAGCTACTGAGGCAGGATTCCTGGTTCCAACTGCATTACTTGGGTACTACAGGCCCAGTTAACTCTGTGGGCCACCTTGCCTTCTTTGTTGGCCTCAAACTCATGATCCTCCTGCCTCAGGCTCCCAAATGCTTGGTTTACAGGGATGCACTATCATGCCTTGCCTTTGAGATTCTTACTGCTCCTGTCCCTCTTTCTCCCTGAGTGGTATTGCTGACAAAGGCCCAGCCGCTGGAGAGAGGCCTGGGAAGGCCCCCTGGGTAGACCAGGCAGAAAATGGATAGGTCTTTGCTGTTGCAAGAGTCAGGGCCTTCACGCCCAGTTGCTTAATCCACCTGGCTGTTGGTGCTGGCCTGGTAACTTTGAATGCCTGGTTCTTGCCAGGATATGCATGATGGGCACCTAAAACCATCTCTGATACAGGAAACATGTTTTCATCTCTCTCCACCGTTGCTCTCTCATGGGGCTGTGGTCTTCCTACTCCACTTCTGCTGGTTTAATTCGGGGAGGGTGGGTTATCTGAGTCCCATGTGCTGACTGTGGGATAGTGCTACACTCTTCCATGATAGTCTGCCCGTTAACGGTTCCTGCTACCCTGGTCACCATGCTGACCTGTGGGTCTTATCCTTATCCCATCTCTTCTCCTCTGGAGCCAGAACACCTCGCTTGTGCTCTGTGCCAGCTGTGTGATCTCTCTGCCTCAGTTTCTTCCCGTAAAATAGGGAAATAATGCCACCTAACTGACCAGCAATGAGTTAGATAAAAGCACCTGACACTTTTTTGTTGTTAGGTGCCATCAAGTTGGATCCGACTCATAGCGACCCTATGTACAACATAATAAAACACTACCCAACACTGTCCCATGCACACAGTCTTTTTATGCTTGAGCCATTGTTTTAGCCATTATGTTTCTTCTCATTTTAAGTCATGCCACATCAGCAAAAGGAGGTCCCAAAAGGAGGGCTTTATTTACCACCATTAAGATTGAATCTACTTTGAGGAAACAACCTTCCCCAGTCATTTCTTGGATGTCTTCTAGCCTGGGGGCTCATTTTCCAACACTATATTTGATAGTGCTTCTCTACTAATCATAGTTTTCAATGGCTAATTTTCTTGGGAATGGGATGCAAGGTCCTTCTCCCTAGTGTATCTTAGTCTAGAAGCTCAGCTGTAACCTGTCCACCATGTGTGGCCCTGCTGATATCTGAAATACCAGTGGCATAGCTTTCAGCATCACAGCAACATGTAAGCCCCCACAACATGACAAGCTGACAGACACATGGGGGACCTGACACACAGAAAATGCTAAATAAATGTTTGCCTTTCTTAGCTATGGACATGTGTGCTTTCTTCTGTCTGAGCTCTCCCTCTTCTGTCCCTGGTATTTGATGTCCCTGTGCCAATTTCATGAGGCTGTTGTAGTTTACACGGTGGAGCTTCCTGCCTGCCTGCACCTCCTGGGAATCACCCTCCCCTCCTTCCTTTGGTGATCCTTCCCTTGGCTGCCTCTTTCTTGACCAGCCAAGATTCTCTCCTGGTGCTTTACCATCTCTGATGCCTTAATGTCTCACTTCCCTCCCTTCGGTGTCCTTGCTCCCCAGTCACTCCAATCAAACTTGCCCCACTAAAGTCGTTTATATCTCTGGGTGGTCTTAGATACCAAGTGAAACAACTTGTGCAGGAAGTACAGGTTATTCCAAGACTAGGTGTGTTTTAAACCCTACTAAAAGCAATTTAAAAGAGAGGAATCATACTCTTTCTGCTGGTGTGTCAGCCTTGGTTTTTCTCCCTTGTTTCCAAAACCTCTTCGTCTTATTACTGATCTTGTCTCACCCACCAATGCCCTCCTCCCTCACTTCATGCTCTAAATACTTATCCTATCTCTCTGTTTCCTGGACCTGCAACTCTGACATCTCTCTGTCTACTTTTTGGTGGCACCCTGTGCTTTGCTACCCATGTGATTGTTTTCTCTCACTAAGGGCTCCTGCCTCTGGCTTCCAGGCTCCACCTTATCCAGCCACACATGAGCTGCTCTCGCTTTTGCTCGTGGTTGGGTCTTGGAGACAAACAAGCCTCTCTTTCCGGCTGTGCCTACTCCTAGCCATGCAAGCCCTGTTCCCCTTGGCTTGAAAGGGGGCAGAAGAGTAGCACCAAGCACCTTGTATTGTGGGATTAAGCTGGAGAATTAAATTAGGTTTAGCATGATGCTTGCTATGTAGTCAATGCTCAATAAATGGTTCCTGTATAATAATACTACTCATTCGTGATGATCCGTCTTCCTTCTCTCTCACTTCTGACCAGACTATAGGGTATGACCCCATCATTTCTCCAGATGTCTCGGCCTCCTTTGGTGTTCACCAGCTGCCCCTGGAGAAGATCTGGCCTCTCTGCGATTTCATCACTGTGCACACACCTCTCCTGCCCTCCACAACAGGTAACATGTCCCTACATTGACTACAGACAGATAAGAAGTGGGTCCTCCATTGGGGCCTTCTGCAGATGCTAGTGAACAGGTGTGGGGAGGGGCACACTCGAACCTCCAAAGCGTGGTCACACTGTTACATACCCCCGTATGAGGTAGAGGAGGGATGAGCTAGCTGGAAGTGCACAGATGTTTGAGTTGGGTGAGCAACCAGTGATCCTCATGGATGCCTCCTGGTTCCCCTCCAGGACCTTCTGATCCTTAGACCCATTCGAAGAACATCTAGGGTGTTTCTAAACTGAGTCTAGCCCATATCCAGAACAGGGATTCCTGTCCTAAGACATCTGGAAAGGAAAAGGTGGAAACAAAGGCAGCTGTCCAGGGGAAAGAGGCTTCTGGGGAAGAGCTGGCTCAAGGGAGAGAGGACCTCCCTCCAGGAGCCAGTGCCAAGCAAGGGACCTGGGCACCATCACAGCAGATGGCATCTCCCCTTTCTTCCAGGCCTGCTGAATGATGGCACCTTTGCCCAGTGCAAGAAAGGGGTGCGTGTGGTGAACTGTGCTCGAGGAGGGATTGTGGACGAAGGCGCCCTGCTCCGGGCCTTGCAGTCTGGTCAGTGTGCTGGAGCCGCACTGGACGTGTTTACAGAGGTGAGTTCTTGTAGCCTTGGTGTTGGGAGGTAGAGAGAGGTGAAGAGAAAAACCCAGCATTTTTCAGGAGCTCAGCTTACTGTCTCTGGTGTTCACAGTATATGGGGGAAACTGTGTTGCCACATGTACAACTATGTGATTTGAGGCGGTCTTGCAGAGCTTGGTAAGGAACAGCCATGTTGTCTTTTGCAAAACTTAGGTTTTATTTTATTGTTTTCAGAACCCAGCCCTGTGTTGCCAGGCAAGTGCTCTACCACTGAGCTGCACCCTCAGTCCCCTTTTTATTGTTTTATCTTGAGACAGGGTCCTGCTAAATTGCGTAGGTTGCCTCTGGCCTTGAACTCATGATCCTCCTGCCTTGGCCTCCTGAGCCTCTGGGATTATAGATGTCCACCTCTGTCACCTGCTCAAAACTTAGGTTTTATTTATTAACTTTTTTGTAACACTGGGGAGCCAAACCCAAGGCCTTGCACATAACTTTTTACAAGTACTACTCCCACCGAGCAGCACCCTTATCCCCTTTTTTTATTGAGTCAGGGTCTTGCTGAGTTACAGGCTGCCTCTGGCCTTGAAATCACGATCCTCCTGCCTCACAGCCTCCTGAGTTGCTGGGATTACAGGCATTCCCCACCAAGCCTGGGCAAAATTTAGGTTTTAAATAGGACTCAGGTCCTGGTCTCAGACTTTTCAAACTGCTGCCATATTTATAACTCGGGGGAAGAGACAGAGTAACAAATTGGTGAGGTTGAAGATTGAGGCCAAGGAGAGAGGCTGAACATATTGTTACAGGTCCCAGGGCCACCAGCATTTCTCTTCTGTTCCTCTCTTCCCAGGAAGGGACAGCAGCCCAAGGACAGTAGCAGTATTCTCTCAAGGTCTCTGGGGTGGGTTACTCTTCCAGCAGGAGCATAGGCTTAGCTGCAGAGCAGATTAGAGGCAGAGAGTGCATTCCACCTGACTCCTGTTGCACCTTGCGAATTTTCTAGCGCACTCTGCACCTTGTCGTTTCTCCTCAGAGGTCCTACCCCAGCATCAGGGCTCCTTGCCACGACTCAGGGGAAAGAGCCTGGAAGGCTGTGGTATGCAAGTTTCTAGCCATGTCACTGGGATTCTCTGAGCCCCTGTCTACTCACTGTCCGTCCTCAGCCCAGGGTGCACAGTGCATTTTGGCTTATGCCCCTCAGCATCTTAACTCAGTCGTAATTTCCACGAGGACAGGGCATGCCTTGCCCTTCTTTGTATGGCCATCCTCCCTAAGGCAGCACCTCCCACTGTCTTCAGTATCTTTGCACCATCTGCTACTAGGTGGCTGAGACACACATGGTTACGTGGTCAAAATTCAGTGGCACCTTCAGAGCCCTGGGAAGTGTGACCAGAAAAGAAGCCTAAATCACATTCCCAAGGGCAATGTTCTGCTTACTGAGCATAAGGAGTGGAAGGGACACTGGGCAGGGTGGGAGGGGGCTGCCACCAGAGAGCAGCCTGTCCAGGTGAGAGCCAGGATACAGTTACCTGTGTGGAGTGCCAAGAGTTCAGCAAGGCACACAGTAAGTGCTGCAAGGATACAGAGTAGAGGTGAGTTTCAGGGAGAAAAACAGCAACGATAGCTACCATTGGTAGCTACTGGGAGCCTGGGACACGCTATGTTACAGGTGCACAATCGCCACAACAGCATTCTCAGGTTGGCAGCATTAAACCACTCACGGTTGAGGAAACCTGGCTTAGAGAAATGGGGGTTTGCCCAAAGGCACCTGGGTGGCAAGTGGGGAAGTGAATTGGAATCCAGCCCATAGTTTCTGCTCTGTCCCCTCTGCTCTGATGGAACATTCATGGCTCCAGGGACCACTGACAAGACAGAAGGAGAAGACAGTATCGCCCTGCCTTCCTCCTCTCCAGCTTCCCTTTCCTCCTGGGGCAGCTCGAAGTGGGGAAGTCAGGCCATAGCCAACCTCGAGGCACCTCTTTCTGGGCAGGAGCCGCCACGGGACCGAGCCTTGGTGGACCACGAGAACGTCATCAGCTGTCCCCACCTGGGTGCCAGCACCAAGGAAGCCCAGAGCCGCTGTGGGGAGGAAATTGCCCTGCAGTTTGTGGACATGGTGAAGGGGAAATCCCTAGCAGGGGTTGTGAGTATTACCACAGGGGACTGGGGGTCTGGAAGATGTCGGGGGCAGGTAGGAGAATCTGATGGCCAGTGGGGAGTGAACAGATCCAGGCCTGGGAAGTGGGTGGAGTCCACCTGCATTGACTCTCTTGGAGATGGGGGTGGGCAGGAGTTGCCCATCTGCAGCCTTGATAGCTGAGGCCTTGGCACGGGAGCCCTGCTTAGTGCTGCTGTATTGTAGCCTTGCTGCAGAGATTGTAGGCCCTCCCAGCTTCTAGAGAAAGGCTTCTTTGTTCTCTGCATGCCTTGGGCATGAAGGAGTGTTGCTAGGGTGACAGAGCTGTAGCCAGTGAGAGGGGTGGCATGGGGGGCAGTGACCATGTAGAAAGACTCTGCAGGGCACTTTGTTGTTAGATGTTGTGGGATCGGGTTTGACTCATAGCGACCCTATGTGCGACAGAATGTAACACTCCCCGACTCTGTGCCCTGCCCAGCACTATGTCAGTGCGTCTCTGCTGTTCGTAGGGTTTCCAAATGGCTGATTGTGCAGGATTGTTTCGGGAGTGGGCTGCCAGGTCCTTCTCACATTTTTGCGGTTCTGGTGATCAAACCTAGGGTCTCAGAGAGCACAGAGCAGCACTCTATCAACTGGAGCTAAACCCCAGCCCCTGCAGGGTGCTGACACCCTGTAAACTCCACGGTGCACTCTCTGCCTCATGCCCACAGTCAGATCTCACCCTGCTGTGACAGCCCCTCACCCACAGTGAGAGCCCTCCCTGCCATCTGCCCTTTCTCACCCCCAGATGTGCCATAACATCCCCACTTCTTGTGTTTGCTCCCATCAGGCCCTTCCTGGTGTGCATTTCTCCTCCAAGCTTAACCTGACTGACACGTCAAGTATAAGTTTGGATATTCCTTAAGTTCAATGGGTACCCGATCCTGCCATAGCCCCCGGAGACACAGATGTACGAGAAAGGCTCACTGTCCCATTCACCAAGGGAGCAGGCTTTGCAGCTCCAACTCGATTCTTTTGTTAATGAACCACATTCTCTCCTGTTATTAAGTGTCCACAAATTTCCTTCTTTCTTTTAAACTAAGTTCTAAGTTCTCTGAGGACAAACAAGCAATATGATTGAAGTTTCTCCAGCTTATGTGGGCCCACCCTGAGCATGTAATCAATACTCTGGGAAAGTTAGTGAGACTGAGGGAGGGGACGGGGCGGGGGTGTCTGACTGGCTCTCAGCCTGGGAATGTTCACTGGCAAGGACAGAACTGCAACAGGAGAGACATTGCTTTGTTCAGCCCGCCCTCCTTTAGTTGCATAGCTCAGCTGTCGATTCTGAGAGAGCTGAGGCTCCATCTGCTGTTCCACACCCCCATGTGGTCTGGAGATATCAGGAGATTTCCTTCGATCCAGTTATCACCGTGTGGTGAGAGGCCCTCAAGACTCTGTGGTGGCCACAGGACAGGGGTCAGCAAAGACACTGGACTAGTCTGTGCTCTCTCCTCTGTACAGTGTGTTGCCTCCTCAGGCCACACAGCACACTCTCACTACACAGGTCCCTTCCTCCCAGGTGACCCTGATTGGGCCTCAGGTGGAGGCTTGGGCCCCTGTACATCTCCAGTCAACCTGGGTGGGGCTTGACCCTCGTAGTGCTTTCAAAAGACATGTTTCTGCCCTCCCCCTTGTGGCTTTGCAAGGTATTCTCCTTGTCATTAGACAGTGGTGGCATTTAGGGTTTTCCTAAATAGGACTCCTTAACACAAACTTCACCATATGGAACCACAAAATATCTTCATCTCTTGGTCCAAATAGTTCAAATGTCAGCAAATTTAATTATCTACCCAAGCTGCTAATAGTCTAAAAGAAAGCATTTGGAAAGAAAGACTTTTTTTTCCGGTACTAGGGGTTGAACCCAAGGCCTCACGCTTGCATGCTCTGCAAGTGCTGGACCATTGAGCTGCACCCTCAGCCCATTTTTTTACTTTTTTGAGACGGTCTCACTAAGTTACTCAGACTCCCTCTGGCCTTGCACTTTCGATTCTCCTGCCTCCGCCTCCCGAGCCGCTGGGATTACAGGCGTGTGCCACCGCACCTGGCAAGAAAAACATTTTTATATCACGTAAGGAAATATCTAATTCTTTTTTTTTTTTCCCACCCTGGTAACTAGGAAGTTGAACCTAGGGCCTGACACACACTTTTGCAAGTGTTCTGCCACTGAGCCACACCCCCAGCCTATTTTTTTACTTTTTTGTTTTGTTTTGTTTTTGAGACAAGGTCTCGCTAAATTTCATAGGCTGCCTCTAGCCTTGAATTTACAATCCTTCCTCCTCTACCTCCCAAGTCTCTGGGATTACAGATATGCACCGTGGTATCCCACTTCTCCCTATTCTTTACTTTGTCTTTTCCAGTTTGGTTCTGTTCCAGCCTTAGCACAGATGGACATTAGGGTCAGGTTGGTGCCCTAAGGCACCTGACTTCCCTCAAGTTCTGCTTTTCTTCTGGAGACTCACCACTGTGCCTCCTTCTAGTGTATAGACCCACAGTGGGAATGTCCGTGAGGTGGGCTTTGTAAGCCCCACACAGAAGACCAAAATGAGGTGTGGCGCCTTAGGGGGTTTTTTAGCTAAGCACATGTCCTCTGCTTGCAGGTGCTCTGTCTCTGGTTCCACTTCCTAGCACACTACTCTTTCTTTCTGTGTCTCTTTGGTGAGATAAGATGAGGTTCTGAAGCCGGAAGCCCCTCATACCGGCCACATGTCACCCAGAAGGGTCTTAGGTAAAGCCCTGCCTCAATGCTTGTTTCTAGCACCCAGAGTGACTCTCTGTCTCCCTCTCAACGTTCTTCCAATGATACCTACCTCCCATCCCCAGACAGAGTCTCACTATGTACCCAACCCAGGCTAGCCTGGAACTCCATGTGTCATCCAGGCCAGCCTCAAACCTGTGATCCTCCTGCTTTAGCCCTTTGAGTGCTGGGATCAGAGGTATGTGCACCACACCCTGCTCCAGTGTTGCCTCTATTAAAACAGGAGTAGAAGGAAGCACGGTGTTTTCTCATCACATCTCATAGCTGCTTGTTTGATTTTATATCAGACCTCAGGTTTCTAACGAAATCTCTGAGATCGTTCTCTTTACAAATAGCCTCAACAAAAGTAGCAGGTACCTAACTGAGAACCGGAGCATCTTGAACTACAAAATGAAACAGGAAATTTGGCCCAGAACAAACTGGCTCTTTTTAGTTTGTTTTGTTTCGTTTTTGTTGTTTTATTTTTGTTGGTGGCGGTTTTGGTGTTTTTGAGACAAGGTCTTACTCTGTAGCCCAGGCTGGCCTTGAACTTGCAGTCCTCCAGCCTCTGCCTCCCAAGTGCTGGGATTACGGGCGTGAACCTTCACACCCAGTTTAAGCTGGCTTTGTGATGTTGCCCCTGATGGGAATACAGCTGGTGAGACCCTAGACTCGGAACTTCAGGAAGCTTGGTGTCTCTGCCTGTTCAACTTCCCCGCCTGCCTCCCAGTAGACTTGCCACACACTGATGTTTGAAGCAAGGCAGGATCATCTGAACTACATGAACCCAGCTTTATAAACTGAGATAACTGACCATAGAGCTCAGAGACAAGATACACATTAACTTTAAAAAATAAAGGGAAAAATAGGAAATAAAAATGAAAGCAAATTAGGAACCACCACTCTACCTCCAAGTCACCTGTGACTCTTCATATTTCTTATGTCAAAGGCCCGCTTTTCTTGCACATGCAGACTTCTGGAGGGCTAGCAGAGAAGAAGAAATCTTTATACACTACTCAATGAAGGGACAGAGGCCTCTTTTCCCTGTCCTGGCCACTTGGGGTGGCCATAGCCTTTTGTGTCCGTTTCTGGCCTTACAGCTCTTCTCACTTGTAGAGACAAGTCTTTGTTTTACTGTCAGTGGCTGATGGAAGTTGTCACCCACCAGGCAGGCAAAACAGAGGCAGCCCTAAGCCTCCTCTCTGTGTAGAGCTGGCTCTTGGCAATGAGACCTTGATTTGGTCATCCAGTCAGGCAGCTGTGGCCCCGACCTGCCTCTTCCTGACCTCACCCTGCTCTCTCCTTTTCCTGTAGGTAAACGCACAGGCCCTAACCAGTGCCTTCTCTCCGCACACCAAACCTTGGATTGGTCTGGCAGAAGCTCTGGGGACACTGATGCGAGCCTGGGCTGGCTCCCCCAAAGGGACCGTTCAGGTGGTAACACAGGGTGAGCCTGGATTTTGTCAGCTGCTCAGCATGAGCTGGAGACCCAGCAGAGGAAGGGGAAGTGGTCTATGGGTACAGCCCTTCCAGGTGTGTCTGCTGCTGGTCACAGAGATAGTGAGAGATTCAGGTGACTTGGGTGCCGCTCTGAATACAGCTCACCTACTATGGAGTATAGGGCTTTAGCTCTGTTGGTAGGGTGCAGTGCCACATTTTCTGAGGACCTGAGTTTAGTCCTCAGCACTGCAAAAAATGGGAGGACATGGCAATCCACTCCTGAAACAATCCTGAAGCAATCAGTCATTGCAAACCCTATGAGGGTCGCTGTGTGAGTTGAATCCAACTCGATGGCATCTAACAGCAACTATGGAGGGGAGAAGCAAAGGTCAGGGACTATGACCTCATTGGGAAAATAAATGTAATTCTCATATTTTGGGTTTATGGACTATTTTTAGGATAGATGTGTTTTGGGTGCAAGGGAGACCTCCACAAAGACAATTTCATATAAGAAGCAGTAGGATCAGTGGGGAGAGTCCTGAATGAGGCAACAGGACTGTTTGGGGCTGGTCTTGACCCTGTTGCTTACTCCTGGGTGACCCCCTCCTCCAGGCCTTGGGTTTCTCATGTGTAAAGTGAGAGTCAGGTGGATGTGCCTAGTGGGGCAGTGAGGACATTCTGTGCTCTGTGACTTAGTGAGTGGATTTTGGGCAGCCCGACAGTGCTTGGGGGCGTTTGCTCAGCCCCCTGGAGTGGGGATGAGTATGGGGCTCTGTCCACCTCCAGGCTGCCAAGCAGCTCGGGGTGGCTTTGTAGTAGATCAGCCCTGTGCAGATGGGCCCCAGTGACCAGGAAGGGCTTCATCGCCCCTAACCCTGTTGAGGGCCGTCCTCCCGCCTTGACAGCTAACACATGGGGAAAGATTGCAGGGTGGGGCAGATTGGCCCCAAACACTGGGCATCCCAGGGAAGGGCAGGGCCAGGGGCTGCCCAGGCCCCAGGGGGAGCTAGGCTGAGCACTGGGTGATTGCCTCAATTGCTCCTTTCTGCTCATTTCCTGAGTCTGCAGGAGTCAGCGTGCCGGGGTCAGGTGGGTGTAGGGAATTTTCCAACCATCTCCCGGTACTCAAACAAACAGGTGGGCAGGGGGCCCGTTGGAGAGGACTTTCACAGGCTGGCTACAGTGTCTTGGGTCCCTGGGCTGGCTCTGAGAGCTCCAGCGGAGCCAGCCTGGCCACTGCAGACTGCAGATGAGGCCCCCAGCAAAACGAGGAGTCTGGAGCTCAGCACTGGGTGCCTGTGGCCTCCTACCTCCTCCTGCTGTGCTCAGTGAATGTGCCGTGACCTCAGGGTGGCTTCTGTGTGTCCCCAGGAACATCTCTGAAGAATGCCGGGAGCTGCCTAAGCCCTGCTGTCATTGTCGGCCTCCTCAAAGAAGCATCCAAGCAGGCAGATGTGAACTTGGTGAACGCCAAGCTGCTGGTGAAAGAGGCTGGCCTCAATGTGTGTCCTCCCGCCCCCCATCAGCACTGCTCTTCGACCCCATGGTTTCAGAGCCTGTCCCAGCTGTGCTCATTGGGTGCTTGTCCTTTGGTCTGCCCTGCCTACCTGTGAAAGCTAGGCATAATCTTATCCTCTGCGGACTGCAGATACCGCCTGCCACAGTGCTGCTTCATCAACCAATACGCATAAGAACATGTTATGGATGAAACATAAGGTCTCTGTGTACATGGGAGGTGTGCAGTACCCCCACTTCCCAGCTGAAGAAAACCAGCCAGGCTTGGCCATGGCCCAGTGCACTGGACGTCTGACTCCAGCCAGTGCTCTGCTCCTTGTCCCATAGCACACAGGTTCTTGATTAGTTTGGGGGCAGGCATCCTCTGCTGCCTCTCACTATTTCCCTTGGGCATCTTCCCCTCTGGTTCCCCTTTTCAGATCCAAGTCTATGTTTCTCGGCCAGCAGGGACTGGCAGGAGCAATAGAAGCAGTGTGCCCTGCCCTTGCCCCACTCCTCTACCTGCCAGGAAGTGCAGCTGGAGTGGCTGGGCTAGGTTAACTAACCAGCCAGGTCCTCCTGACAGCCTCGCCTTCCCTTTTCCTCCCTGCCTCCATCTCTTCACTTCCCACCCTCCCTGCCACACCTGTGCGTAGAGGACCTCTCTGTGCTCACTCTGGGGAGCTCATTGACTATCTCGGGAAGCTTACGCCCATTTGCCCCTGGCCCCGAATTGCTGAGCTCTGCACATGGGTGATGAGGCTGAGGGGGAGGGTGGGTGAGGCACAGCTAGGAGAGTAACTGCAGCCTCTTTGCATTCTCTGCAGGTCACCACATCCCACAGCCCTGCAGCACCAGGGGACCAGGGCAGCGGGGAATGCCTCCTGACTGTGACCCTGGCAGGGGCCCCATTCCAGGCTGTGGGCTCAGTCCAGGGCACCACGCCCGTGCTGCAGATGCTCAACGGAGCGGTCTTCAGGCCCGAAGTGCCTCTCCGCCGGGGCCTGCCCCTACTCATGTTCCGGGCTCAGCCCTCCAACCCTGCAATGCTGCCTACCATGATCGGTGAGGAGGGCCTTGAGGCTGGCCATGGTTCTTGAGGCAGAGAAGGGCTCTTCTCTGGGACTAGGCCCAGCTGACCTACTGCTCTCCACCCTTCTCTATACCTCAGGGCATGTCTGGAGCTGTACCATACAGAGGGCCTATCGTGCCAGCTTCCAGAACATTCAGGGTGCATACTGAGCTCAGAGAGGGGAAGTGCCTAATCTAAGCTCATACAGCAATGTGGGCAGAGGTGGGACCTGAGCCACAGGTCCCAAGCTTGCCATGTTAAGCACACTGCTTGCATCTGACTATGGTGCTGCATCCAGGGGCTCAGGGCCACTTAGTGCACATTTCCTTCTCCTGCCCACAGGCCGTGGTGGCCAGCCTGGCCGCCTCTCCCGGCGGTTATGGCATCTTGGACCTGCCCCAGTCTCCTGGGCAGCTAGGAGTTTTGGAGCATGGCTAAGTCTGGCAGAGGGTGTGTCCCCAGGCCCCCATGCGCCTAATTTCACCATCCTCACCAGCTGCCCCAGAGGAACTTTTCCTGCTGTTTTTCCTTGTATTGGCCTGGCAGTCAGCAACTCGAGCTGTGACTCTCCCTGAGGCTGTACCTAAGGAGTCTCTGGAACAGAAAGAAGCTGGACACTTGCCCTGTTGTTCCTTCCATCTCAGCCTTCTGATTCTGAGACCAGCATCTTCCTGTTGCAGCGCTGGTCACAGCTTTGTGACCTGGAACACAGTGCTAATTTTCCGGGGCTCTGTTTATCTGTAAGAAGAATAATGGTGCTTCTCACAGATGCAGTGAGAGGTTAGGAGATTAAAGCGTGATGCACAGCTTGACTTCTGATGCCTCTGGCCCATCGCTCCTTCCCTCATACCCGGGCCAATCAGGGGTTTCTTCTACTTCCAGGTCTCCTGGCAGAGGCAGGCGTGCAGCTGCTGTCCTACCAGACCTCTGTGGTGTCCGATGGGGAGACCTGGCATGTCATGGGCCTCTCTTCCCTGCTGCCCAGCCTGGAAGCATGGAAGCAGCATGTGTCAGAGGCCTTCCAGTTCTGCTTCTAACCACGGGGCTTGCTACTCCCAACCTTGGGCTTTTCTGAAGAACCCTGCCCACTGTGATCAGTAGAGAGAGGAGATCCACATTCCTGGAGCTGGACACAGGCCGGTGACACTGCTATGCTGCCCTGGTCTGCCCTGCGTACAATAACCACCCAATAAAGAGCCTACCCTGTGCAGCTCTGTGTGGTCATTATCCCAAAGAGCCACCAGAGGGCATCTGCGAGCAGTCTTGGGACCTGGGTTTGGCTGCTGGAGGATAGTGGGTGTGGAGGAACGTTGGGATGGGGAAACGGTATGAACCTGGGTGCTCTGACAATGACTCCTCTCCCCTCTAAGATTATTCAGAGGCATTTCCACAGAGACAAAGCTCAGGGTATTTGAGAACCCTTCGGTCAGGGAATATGTGTGCACATTAATGAGTGAAATTCAGCAGATGTGCACAGCACTAGGTGCCAGGCCCTGGGCTGGTGCTTTTAAGAGAAAATCTTCTGGTGGGCGTGGTTGGGGAGATAGGCACTGGGTGCCTGAGCAGGGTGTGTAGGAAAATCTCTTGAACCCGGAAGAGGAAGTGATTTAAGCTAAGGATGTCATCTCAGCCTTTTGGAAGAATTTCATGAGGGGAAGAAAGTGTGTGTAAAGGCCCTGTGGCCATAAGAATATTTGGCAGTTTCACACAGCAAGTTTAATGTGAGTCAGGCAGCATATTACTTTTTAGGAATGAATTTCATGAAAAATATGGCAGGATGGCACTCCTCCACTTAAAAGATTGTGCCTTTTGAAAGGTTTCTCCCCCACTTGAGGTGAGGGAGGATCGGTTCCTGACCTGCCTGAGGAGGCCTGGTGCTGGGCAGCTGCTTGGCACTGCGGGGCCACCCACACCTTTGGCCTTCTGCAAGGACAGAAGTCTTAAAGGTGAAGACTCACTGCCATTGACAGTGAGCTGAGTATATGGTGGCCTTACTGTAGCAGACCTTGAAGGGGATGGGCCCAGACAAGAGCAGAGGACCAACTGGGGGCAGCTCTGTGACCTGGAACACAGTGCTAATTTTCCGGAGCTCTGTTTATCTGTAAGAGGAATGATGGTGCTTGTCACAGCTGCAGTGAGAGGTTAGGAGATTAAAGAATGATGCATAGGAATTGCCTGGGCCACGTGATGAACACTGGTTTCTTCAGCCCCAGGCCTCTGAGAACTGACCAGCAGCCCTCCCTGTGCTCTCACCCCTTGGCAGCCAGCCAGATCTGGATGCTGACTGTCCTGACAGCACACAAGCTATTTCCTCCTACTGGAAAAATAGCTGTGCCCCACATGGCATCTGCTGAGGTGACTGGAGCTCACCAAGAGCTTAAAAAAAGGGCTGACATGGGTTGAGTCCAACTATCAGCCCTTCAGCCTCCTTTCTCAAAATCTCTAGACAAACCACATTGCACTCTAAGGTTGTCAGGACAATTCCCAAAATCCAAAGGACATGAGAATCTGAATATATCTTCCTAGACATGGGTCATGCAAGATGGCATGGGACAACTTCATTGCAACACTTGGTTCACAGATCCTTGTTATAGTCTCTTTCAAGTTTGAAAGGTAAGATTGATTTTTAAATTTTTCCATTGTTATGTGCAATGCTGGGCATCAAACTCAGGGCCTTGCATGCTAGGCAAATGCTCTACTACTGAGCTACACCTCCAACCCCAGAGTAAATTTTAAAATCCAACTGGTGCTACACTGTTGTTAGATGCCATTGAGTCAGGTCCAACTCATAGAGGGCTTATGTACAACTGAATGAAAGACTCCCTGACACTGTGCCATGCATAGGATCTTTTTTATGCTTAAACCCATTGTTGCAGCTACTGTGTCAATCCATCTAGTAGAGGGTCTTCCTTTTTTTAGTTGACCTGCTGCTCTCCCAAACATGATGTCCTCCAGGGATTGTTCCTTCCTGACAATATGTCCAAAATATGTAAGACACAACTTAGCCATCCTTGCTTGAGGTGCCATTAACTCCTTCATGTTATTCTAGTTTTGATATCTCTCCATCACCTAACTTGAGAGTACCGTTTCACTCTTGTGTGTGTTGGATAGAAGCAGAAGGCTCCCAAAGTTTGCTGAGAGAAATAGAGTAAATGATGGAATGACGTGAAGGAACTGGCTTCAAAATACTGACTCTTGGAGTTCTGAGATTTAGAAGTGTGTGTGTGTGTGTGTGTGTGTGTGTGTGTGTGTGTGTGTGTGTGTACACGCACATGCAATGCATCTCCCTAGAGACCTGAGCCTGCAACTATACCACTGTGGTATCCAATGTTGTTAGATATCAGAAGCTAAGCAGAGTCAGGCCTGGTTATTACTTGGTTATTACCTGGTTATTGATTATTAAGACTGCCGGGTACACCAGGTGCTGTAGGCTTGAGAAAAAGACCCAGCAACCCACTCCCCAAAACCAATCAGCCATTGAAAATCCTATGAATAGCAGAGAAGCACTGACAATAGTATTTCATCTGTTGTACATAGGGTCCCTGTGAGTCGGACAGTGATTTGACAGCACCTAACAACAAAAGGCCTGAAGTTGCGTCGTGGTCCATGTGCTGGGCCGTTCTTCCCATCTGTCTAAATATAACATGCCAAGCATTCTCATTTGAGATGAGCATGCTCGTCTAACCCTCCATCCTTTTGTATATCATCCCACTGTAAGTCAAACTGGGCAATGTTTTCCCCATACAGGGAAGTTCTTTGCTTGTCTGGTATCAGCTGACCTTGGGGTGTGGTGACAGGTCAACTGGAAAGTCATTTACTCATGTGCTGACCTTCCTGCGGGAGAGGGCTTTGTTCAGAGCAGGCAGGCTGTTGGTTTGAATGGAGAGGATCCTGGAGCTGCCCAAGGAAGGCCTAAGGCTCAGAATAAAAGCTGGCAAGGAAGAGAATGGAAGGGGGTCAGGGGTCTGTGTGTGTGCAATGGTGATGACCAACCACTATGACCAGTGCCATTCTGAATGCCCTGCATGTGATCCAGGGCTGACATTCAGCCGAGGTGGAGGAGCGGCATTCATTCAATTAGTGAGCAATCTGATACCCTGGTTGTTAAATATTTGTAAGATTATCCCTGCTTATGTCCAAGTGACCCCTGGTAGAGGCAGGCTGGGCCCAGCAGGTGGTGGTAGGGGAGGACCAGGGTCTTAAGGCTGATGGCACTCTTAGCACCAAGACCCCATAGAGAGCTCCTGCAAGAGCAAAAGGTTGAGTTCCATGTCTCTGTCGCAGGAGCCCAAGTGAGCAGGAGCTTTCCTCCCATGAAGACAGAGATCTAGGAAGGGCCACCATTGTCAGGCCCAAGATGCCAGAGAGTTTGAGGGCCCCCATGCCACTTGCTGAGGAGGAAGAGGCAGCTGGGAGCAAGCAGCAGCTGCAACAGGATAGAATGGGACCTCAGTGGCACCGGGAGGGGGGTGGGGGGGACCCTGGGCCAGCCACCAGCTGACTCTGGACTAGCTGCTCAACCCGGGCTCATCCCAGATTTGCTGGTGGCTATGTGACAAGAACAGTCATCATCCCATTCCCATTGGTGTCCTATGGCTCCCCAGCCAGCCAGCTTGCCACCGACAGGACCCTCTCCTCCAAAGCCTTTTCTCAAAGCAAATGAAGGACAGCAAGCCCTGTCCTCCCCAATTCCCGCTCCCCTCCTCAGCTCAAGCCCCACTTCCTCCAACCATTGCTATTTTATAAAAGGGCCCTGGAAAAAGCAATGTCCTTACCCAGGCAGAGGGGAGTCATCAAATGGAAAATTTCCTGCTAGGTATCGGAACTTTAAAAAAAAAAAAAAAAAAAAAAGGTGGCAGAGCACAGCGCCTATAATCCTAGGGGCTTGGGAGGCGGAGGCAGGAGGATCACAAGTTCGAGACCAGAGCAGTCTGCATGATTTAGTGAGACCCTGTCTCAAAAAGTAAAAAAAATGGGCTGAAGGCAGCAGCTCAGTGGTCTAGCACTTGCAGAGCATGCAAGTGTGAGGCTCTGGGTTCAATCCCCAGTACTGAAAAAAAAAGAAAAAGGAAAGGAAAGGAAAGAAAAGAAAAATGGCTGCAGGAGCCCTAAACTTAACCTCTACCCTGTTTTCCTGGGTATTTTTGTTGTTGTTGTTGTTGTTGTTGTTGTTGTTGTTGTTGTTTCTTTTGTCACAGGTTCTCACCTGGTAGCTCCAGGCTGGTCTCAGCCTCACAATACTCCTGCCTCAGCCTCTTGAGTGCTGGGATCACATGTGTAGGCCACCACGCTAGGCTTGCCCTGTGTTATTTATTCATTTATTTACTTATTTATTTATTGTTCAGGTAACACTGGCCAGGTATGACAGGTTTAATCTGTAGCTCCTGCTGACCCCTGACTGGATGATGTCTGTAGAAGAGAAAAGCAAGCTGGGGAAAGTGACAGCTCACCTTCATTCATCTTATATCTGCCACAGTACTCAGCAAATGTTAGGATCTGACTGGAATTGGAGGGGAAGTCGGGGCTGAGTGAGTGCCTGGCCCTCAGAATGTGTTGGGTTCCAGGAAGTACAAGAGTCATTTCTTACTTTGCTCTTTTTAATTTCCATAGATGAGTTTAGAGCAAGATACCAAATTTAAAAATTCACAGGAAACCATAAGAAATTTGAAAAACTTAAACAGCACAGACATTTAATAATAATAACAAGCCATAACATATGATAGGAAGGTTTATCTGGATCTTCCGTGTTTCTGGAGGCCTCTTTTTTCCTCTGTCTCCTTTTTCACAAAGGAGCTCTGGTCCATAGGTCACATAGGAGACCTCAGCAGTGACAGCAGCAGGGAAATTCATAAAGGGCCCACTAAGGATGGCCCTTGCCACAAAGTCGATGCCTATAAGGGGCTTCTGTGTCAATTCATTTATTTACCAGCTAAGGGTGGAATTTTGAGCTCATGATTCATGGGCAGAAGCTCTGCTACCATACTTTCTGCAGGAACTGTTCTTTGGTCTGTAGAAAGCAAAGAAACAGAAAAAGATTCAGTCATGAATCTTACTCGGATCACCCAACTCCTAGCACCTGCTCTTTACCCAAGGCACAACATATGCGAAGCGGTCCCCTAACTGCACTCTGAGGTCTGGGTGCTCCAGCTCCCCGCCCAGCTCCAAGCCTCAGCACCTGAAGGTCTTGGCATCCAGACCTACAAGATGGAGGCTGGGAGGTGGGCGGGGTCCTCGTCAGGTACACTCCGTGATGGGGTAGGAGCCTGGGCAGTGAGCAGCGCAGAGGCCCATGGAGCTCCACACAGCTCTATATGGACATAAACCCTTTGGTTCAGCTAAAATCTCATTGCTCACATGAATAATCAGCATAAGGAAAGTACAAGAGCCCCCCGTTTTCTTTATAGGCACTTGGGAGGGAAGGAGCCCACTTGGCAATTATCCTTTGAAAACTCCAAATTTCTCTGTCCTCTGCTTCTCATGACTGAATCATCTTGATGTATTTAATAGCCTCCTCTTTGTCACAAACCCCTAAGAATCATATTTCAAATAAACTTCCTGATAGCACCAAAGTTCTGCAAGCCCACTCACTGACCTTGCCCTTCTCAGCCTCACCCTGCATTCCTGGCCTGCCAGCCCCACTGATGGTTTTGCTGTGACCCTAACATCCCTGCTACAGAACTAGCAGCCTAGCAGAGGAGACCAAGTAACTGAGAATGTCCCAGTGGTGAGGGACAATCAAGGGGCCCCCACCCCCATCCTGCATTCTTCTTGCCTCTGCTCATGTTACTTATCTTTTACTTTTACTTTACTATTATTATTTTGTTTTGTTTTGTTTTGTTTTGTTTTGGTGGTACTGGGGGTTGAACCTAGGGCCTTGAGCTTGCATGCACTGCAAGTGCTGGACCACTGAGCTGCACCCGCAGCCCATTTTTTTTACTTTTTGAGACAGGGTCTCACTAAGCTACGCAGACTGCCTCTGGTCTCGAACTTGTGATCCTCCCGCCTCCGCCTCCCAAGCCGCTGCGCCACGGCGCCTGGCACTTTACTATTATTGTTGTTGTTGTTGTTATTTGCAATACTTGAGGGGTTGAACTCGGGGCCTGGCACCTACTTTGCAAGTGCTCTACGACTGGGCTACACCCCTAGCCCATTTGTTATTTTTTGTCTTGAGGTAAATTCTTGATAAGTTGCTCAGGCCACCTCTGGCCTTGAACTTGTGATCCCCCTGCCTCTGCCTCCAAAGTTGCTAGTATGATAGGCTATGCCACCATGCCCAGCCAAGCTTCTCTCTTTTATCTGTGGACTTCCTCCTTTCTTTCTCTAGCTCCATGCTCTGTCCTTGGCATATCTTTTTTATGCTTCCCCCTTCCCAAAAAAAGCAGAACAATTAATTTAACAATTTGGCATTGAGATTTTTTGAGTTATAAAAGAAATTGCTTCTTGCTCTTCCACTCTGCTTATCTTATTTATTTGGTAGCTACACTCATGCAGGTATCTGGGTTCATGAAATTCAAGATTGCAATTCAGACTACTTGATTTTCCTTAAAGAAATGTTCCATTTCTCCTCTCACCCTACTCCTCTTCCATGAAACTGTCTTCTCTCCCTATACTCATCCTCATTAATATTCCAAGCCTGGCTTCTTCCGAGGGAGAATCTTGTGACACAACAATTGTCACGCGCCCTTTAACCTAAAGCTCTCTCCGGCCAAGGCTTCTGGGCCATAATAGAACCCACAACCACCCGCTTCATTATGAATACCTCCCAACACACTGGTGAGTGCCTTTTCTGAGGTTCATCCACGTCACTGACCTCATCCCTTGGGAGCATTGAGTTCCGCAGGTTCAGCGTCACTGCCTGCCTCCTCCTGGGGCTGCTAGTTTTGCTTCTGTCAAGCCTCTAGGGGAGCTTCTTATCTTCAGCATGTAAATAAGTCTGACTTTTTTCACATTCATGATTTCAGAAAATGTCCCTCTCCCACCTTTTGCCCGTAGAGTTGTCATTGGTCCTCATGGTACCCTGCTCCTCACTATGATCATTTCCTAAGCTATGGACCCTAATGGACTGGTTACAGGATCAGATCTGCACTTGTTACCCAGAGGAAGACATTAGGGTTTTAGACCACCATCCCCGTAAGCTCTCACTCACCACTTTTAGACAGGACGTCGTGCATACTTTCGGCGACGCAGCTCGTCCACTCGCTCCAGGTACCATGTACCTGGGAAAAGGTTGTTTATGTCCCCAGGTGGTGAGAAATCCACTGCGGAATAAGACAAAGAGACAATGATCACAAAAAAGCTACACAGGTTTGGGGAAGAGAAAATAGTAATCGGAGTGCCTCCATGTTCACAGTACTGCCAGGAGCTGCAAGGTCACCTTCAACACACCACACGGAACGCGGGACCACAGAAGAGCCACAGAAGCACTCACCTTGGATCTGGTAACTAAGGCCCACCTGGCTGGCTATTAAAAGTTTTATTACATGATCAAAACCTTTTCCTATAGTATACATGGCCTTCATCCACTAAAATCTTCATCATACACTTTTGTCAGTGGTACCCAGGTTGAGGTACACTTCGGAACTTCCTGTTTCCTAATAGACACTTCCTAGTCTGCAGATCTCTGGTCCATTGCAGCACTTAAGTGCTTTGAGCATTAAAGTTCATCTCAAGGGTCCTATTTTTATTTCCATTGTTTTTCTTTGCTCTATCGTGTCCCTGTTCCAGATGAGATCAATGACCAGTAGGTGTAGGTCTTCTGGAACATTCCCAACTTCATATATTCTTTCTCCTTTTCGGGCCATCTACAAACCATGTGCCCCAAGTTTTGTTGCAAATATATAGTTACTGTGGTTTGAAAACCACCATCTGGTCTCTCCAGTCCTAACTTTGGCCTTTGTTTCCTTTTCATGTGTTGCTTTGGGAGGTGTTAGTATTTTCTTATGTTTGCTAGAGAAAGAGAACAACTGAAAGGAGACAGTCATATTTGGTGATAACTAAAGTATATCCTGTGTGTCTCTCTCCCTCTCTCTCTCTCTCTCTCTCTCTCTCATTCTCTCTCTCTCTCTCCATGTAGCCCAAGGTAGTCTCTAACTCATTATGTAGCCAAGGGTGGCCTCAAATTCACAATTCTCCTGCCTCAGCCTCCTGAGGGCTGGTATCACAGGCATGCACACCACACCTGCCAATTCCTTTCATCTCTTTGGAAAGAAATCTTGCACAGTTAATATGATTTTAGAAATGAGACAACTGAGAAAAATTCAATAAATTTCCCAAAGACAAATAGTAAATTACATAGCTCTGGTTTAGATTTGGATATCATGGTCTAAAGCCTGCGCTATTTCCACATTTGCATAAGATGGCATTTTCAGAGACTATACTGCCAGTTTCATGGGATGACATCATCAGGCATATTCTGGGCAGTGAGCTACTAGGAGGCTCCCTGCTGCCTCCACCCTCTCCCCAGCTCTGCTTTCTTTTGCCACACACAGTTCTTGTTCCTTTTGATCTTCTCTCAGTCATAACTCATAAAAGTCTTGACATTGGCCCACTATATGGTAGATTTCTGATGAAACCCTGGTTCCCAGCTACTGGCATGAAATTTGAGATGAATTACTGTCTCCTGTTTTCCTACCCTTTGTCTTACCCTTGTGGTAGAATTGTTCTCTTTGGTTCATTATTTCTGTGAATTCCTCAGGAGACATGCGCTTCCTGGAGTCTAGGCGTTTTGGCAGGTCTGAGACACTAGCCACCAGCTTCTCCAGGGGGGAGCCTGGGAAGCAAAAGCAACATTGTTAAATCTTCTGCATTGTTATTATCACTAGTCCCAGCAGAGAGCCAGGACTCATGGGAGATTATGCCTTTGGGGGTAAAGTGCTGTGCATGTGGCCTAGAATACCAAGAAATGATAAGCAAACATAAATGCTAGCAAAATGTGCAGGCAGAAATATTAATTTAATTAAGGGATATCTCACATAGTGCTTAGATATGCGCCGTTGGTCACAACACTCATAAAATAATGAGCAAATAGGGGCTATCTCAAAGCCACCAACTTCTCTTTAATCAGTTGCCACCAGACCACCAACACCTCTTGCCTAGACTATTTGCAAGAATAATCTCATTTCCCTACATTCACCTTTGTTCCTCCTCAGTCTAGTCTCTAAGAGTATCGAGCAAAGTGTTTTAAATACATAAATTAGACAAATACTCCATTGCTTAAATTCCTGCAGGGATTTTTTCTTCTTTTAATCACAACACAGCTCTGTCAAGATGGCAGCGTCCGCAGTGGTGAGGCAGAAGATGGCTTTTTTCACCAGATGACTCTTGTCAGGAATACGTAATAGAAAGATGAGACTCACCTGGAGAAGCATCCTGAGACACTCGAAATGAAAAAAAACTTGCTGCCAAGCCAGAGCCGTAGGAGAAGGCGCCAATTCTAGAGCCAGCCAAGTCTTGGGCAGAGTGACTACAGGGAAAGAAATCAAAGCCAACAACACATGGGTGTTATATTCTGCATTTCAAATAAAGCACCAACCTGTCAGTCCAACCTCATCCCTGTCCACCTCACACAGCTAGAAATGTGGTCTACGCACTCTCCACAAATGAACTTTTGGTAGACCCCAGGCACAAGCCCAGGAGTGGGAAACCTTGCCAAAGGAGTACAGCCAAAGTCCAAAATAGAATTGTGGGGTGCAAAGAGAACTTCTCCCCAATCATGAGGCCAAGATGGATTTAGTGAAGGTACACCCAAGTGGAGGTCAGACCATTGGACTCAGCCCCCAGTTTCCAAGTTGTGTGTAACGATTGAACTTTTTGATCTTCCCTCCATCAGTAATAATTGATCAAGCTCATCCATAAATATTTTCTCTGTTACTCAAAGTATTTCTTTATAACCTCGCAAAATTGTTGTTGTTGTTAGGTGCCCTTGAGTTGGTATCCAACTCATAGCGACCCTTATAGGGTTTTCAGTGGCTGACAGTTTCGGGATTGCTTTGGGAGTGGATTGCCAGGTCCTTCTCCCATTTTTGTGGTGCTGGGAATTGAACTCGGGACCTCAGAGACTGCAGAGCAGTGCTCTACCAACTGAGCTAAATCTCAGCCCTTGCAAAATAGAAAGTCAATTAAAATAACAACATTTTAGCACCTGCTGAGCACTAAAGTTTCACATATAGATTAGGTACTTTTTCAAGGTCTAAGATAAAAAGTGGTGAATAGGTTTGAACCCAGGCTCTATAGTGAGCCTCTTTCAACTTCCATGCTCTACTAAGTATAGATTTTTTTTACTTTTTTTTTTAATTTTTACTTTTTACAGTACCAGGGTGTTGAACTCGGGGCTTCACATATTCTGGGCGAGTGCTCTACCACTCAGCCCTTTTTTATTTTTTATTTTGAGACAATTGTGTAGGCTGCCTCTGACCCTGAACTTGTGATCTTCCTGCTTCAGCTTCCCAAGTCACTAGATTTACAGGCGTGTGCCATGGTGCATGGCTTGAGATTTTAAATAGAAGAGACAAAAATATTCATATAAGTTCTATTATTTTCTTGCTGCACTCAAGTAGATCTTGCTCATCCCCTGATATACCTCACTTAGAAGACCACAGCTTAATACAGATAGTAAATGTGCCTATACACACGCCTTTGAAACAAATTTCTTTCATCTTCCTTCCTTTTTCCTTCCTTCCATCCTCTCTCCTCTGTTTTCTTTTAAAAGAAGAGGAACCAAACATGATTGCTTTCTCAGACCATGGATGGGAGGAAGAGGACCACACACAGTACTCACTGGGACAGAAGCGAGGCGAGGCACCCGTACAGGGACGAGGTGTACATGTTGCCGTTGTGCGTGGAGAGGTAGAGGGAGGCCTTGGTTTTCTTGTTGAACATGTCCAGTGAGGCCTTTAGAAGTGCTTTATCCACATCCTTATTGGTGTAGGTGTCTTCCAGCTTTAGCCCCCTGTGAGGCAGTCAGAAGCAGCCAGGTGAGAGGCCACAGGAGGGGAGGGAAGGAACAAGAGGGAAACTACCAGCTTTTGGAGGGAAGGCTTGGGCAAGGGCACTTGTTTTTTATTACAGTATTAGATATGCAGAAAAGCTCAGAAAAACATGCCACTAACAGTCCTACCATTCAGAGATAGCAGTTAGGGCAGATTTTTCTTGAGGAATCCATCCCCACTTTCATAATCTACCACAAAATTAGAAATAAAATCATGCTACCCATTCTGTTTAGCACGCTTTCTTAACTCAGAATATGTACATATTTCTCATGACATGAAATCACCTTCTATAATACTAATTTTAAAGGCTGAAGAATGGTCTACAACAAGATGTACCCTACTTTAACCTGTTTTGCACTGGTTAACATTCTTCAATGAATAGCTTGTTGTACGGTGCAGTCCAGCCATGTTCGACTCATAGTGACCCTCACAGGGTTTTCAATGGCTGATTATTTTGGGATTGCCTCAGGAGTGGATTGCCAGGTCTTTCTCTCAATTGAATAGCTACATGTCCTTTTAAATTATTATTTATGTATTATTCATTTATATATGCAGGATTAGGGGGTAGAACCAGGACATTACACTATTGAGCCTGATCCCTAACCCTTTTCTTCATTTTTTATTTTGAGACAGGGTTGCTAAGTTGTCCTGGCTTCCTCTGGCCTCGAATTTGCATCTCTGCTGCCTCAGCCTCCCAAATTGCTGGGATTATAAATGTCAAATTAATAATTTGAAAGGGATGCACAACTTTAAGGCTTTTGTTTCATCTTTCTCCATTATTTCTTAAAACATTTGTATCAATTTACATATCTATTATTACCCATTTTCCCATAGCCCCATGAATTCTGGGTACTAAATTTTTTTAAAGACTATGTAAATATAATGGTGACTTTCTTATGTTTTTACTAATTAGTATGTACATTTTAAAATATGATTATATGAATTCTTTGAGGAAATTTTTTATTTATATCCTTTGCTCACTTTTCCTCTAAAGTGTTTATCTTATTATTGATAACATCTTTATATATTAAAGACACCAATAAATTGTCTTTGTCATATGTTACAATTCTTGTTTTGATAGGGTAGGCCTTATAAGTAGTGTTTGTGCTAATTTTGATATTTTAGCGTCAGGATTAGTAGTAGCAGTTATTAAGACAGAAAGGTGTTGATAGAATAGTCGAAAATATGAAGGAAAAAAACAGACACCAAGAAGAGATTCCCTTCACAGTGAGAACTCTTTATATTGAAGATACTTCTTTTTTAAATATCTTAGAATTGTTGTTTGCTTGTTGTTAGGTGTTGTCAAATCATGGCTGACTCATAGCAACCCTCATAGGGTTTTCAATGGCTAATTTTGGGGGGATTGTTTTTGGGAGTGGATTGCAGAAAGTGCACCAATAAGCAGTTTTCTTCTTATTATTGTTCTTATTGTTGTTATTATTTGTGGTACTGGTGGCTGAACCCAGGGCCTTGCACATACTTTGTAAGTACTCTACCATTGGGCTGTACCCCTAGGTCTTTTTTTTTTTTTAAGCCAGGGTCTTGCTATATTATGCAGACTGCCTCTTGCTTCGAACTCGCAATCCTCCTGCCTCAGCCTCCTGAGTCTCTGGGGTTACAAGTATGCCCCACTACACCCACCTCTTCTTGCTCTTTGATGTCTCGGGCTAAGCTGAATTATATTCATTTTATTGATAGGTAACAAGCAAGATATTAAGACAATGGCAAGTGACTTGATGTTCCCCAAGTTGCCAATGCTGTGGTTGTCTGCTTTTGTGTGTCTGTGTCTATGTAGACTGTGAGATCTCCTAGAGCATGGATCATGGAATCACATGCATTTTAGCATCCCTAGAGTTTAGTATGATGTCTCACGCCTAGCAGAAGGTCAGCAAGTATCTACTGACTGAATGATGTGCCCATATGCCCTTTCCCTTTTTTCTTATTCTCTGTAGCTTCTTTTAGTCTCTTAATCCAGAGGCTCAAGAAACTTCTCCATGCTTCCTTGAGATAACATGGAGGACACCATGAAGACTTAGCCCATTGCATCCCTCCATGTAAGGGCTTGGCATTCTTTCCATTGTGTTGGGGGATTGGCATTTGCCCCTCACAGAAGTACAAGAAGTCCAGGCTCATGGTGTGAGGAGGCCTCCTCCTTGCTCACCTCCAGTGAACCTCAATCCTCTCCACAAAGAAGACTTACCTGAAAGCCTCCAGCCCCTTGTATAAGCTGGTGTTTGTGTCACTGCTGGATGCCAAGAAGTCATTGAACATCAGGCGAGCCAGAGACTTCTGGACCATCTTGCAAAAGGGTGTGTGAAAGATCATATAGTGGACATCGTCAAGGGTGAAAGGCCGGTCAGTTCCAGCTGGAAAAGGAAGTGCAAAGGCAAGGAGATGGTGTGATGATGAGACCTGCACTCCAAGACCCAACTGTCCCCAGAAACTCCAGGCCTCTCAGAGAATGATTTCCTGCCTTTGGCAAACACTCAGAAGGCTTGTTCATTCGTCTTATGTGCATTTACTAAGTACCCTCTATGTACAGGGAAGGATACAGGCAAACTGTGGCCATGTGAACATACCCCCAACTTTCTGCCTTCTGAACCCCATACCTTGCTTCCACTGATTCTGGATTTTCTGGCGGTATGATGCGTAACAACGATCCAGAGCCCGTAAGTAGCACTGAATGGAGAGCTTCCCATCCACCAGCGGGTACTCCGAGGCCAGATTCGGTTTGTAGAAGTCATATGCGTTCTCCATGTGAGTTCCCCTCAGCCCTGGAAAGGCATACAGAGAGCCTCGGAGACGTCACAGGGAAGGCCACCTCAAACAGAAGGGATGGAAGCACCACGTGGAAGGAACTCCCTGGCTTTTATCTGTCTGCCAAGCCCAAACCACTCAACAATTCCCACATATTCAAAAGGAGCTGAATAAGTTGTTGCCATTACCTAAACGAGAATTGTATTTTCCTTTCCACACCTATGTGAGCATAACAAAACTCGGAATAGACATCAAAATTCCCAAAGATTCACTTTGCATCCAGTTCTCTTCTTTCACCATCCATCACCAGTTTGATTCCCTGAGGTTGGCTCATGGGCATCTGTATCACTCATGCCAGGCATTGTCATTCCAATGGTGATGATGCCAAAGAGGAAACATTGCCAACTCCCCTCTGACCTGTTTCTTGCCCTCTTCTCCCCAGACCAGACCTTTGGAGGCAAGGGATACCATCCTTAAGCTCTGAGGAGTAAGTATGCCAGTTTGGGATGAGGTTCAATGTATTTAGCGATGCCATGTACAGCACCAAGGTAACAGTTTACTACAAACCTTGCTCCAGGGCCAAGGGAGCCTGGGGCCCAATCAGCATTGCCACAGCCCCGGCCCCACCAGTGGGGCGAGCATTACCACTGGGGTAAACAGCGATGTCACCACAGACCACCAGTGCATAGCGACCTGCAAAGACAGACAAGAAGTCATTATATCCCTGTGAAATCTGGAGTAGATGGAGTGCCTGCTGCATCCTAGGCACAATTTTAGGTACTGGAAATAGAAAGAACAAAACAAAAACAATTCGCATGAGCTTTAGTGAAAGTCATGATACATTTGAAACATTGGGTTAAAACTCAGTGCCTGCACTCTACAACTATGAAATGCTCATTTGCTCAGAATTCTATTTTTTTCCCAATTTTCTGTAGCTTGTGTTTTTATTTTTTTTGTAAAGGGTCTCACTATGTAGCCCAGGTTGGTCTCAAACTTAAGATCTTCCTGCTTCAGCCTCCTGAGTCCTGAGATCATAGGTGTCTGTCACCACATCCAGCTAGATTTCCATTTCTGAATTAAATGAAAAATTTAATTGGCCTCCTTGGTGGTGGGATTACACATGTGTAACATCATACCCAGCAACATCTTTTCTTGAGGCAAAGAATATTGGATTAGGTAATCTCTAAGCTCCTTGTCAGCATTAAAACTTTATAATTAATTTTGTACTTAACGTTCACTATGGTTTCCAAGGTTTTTAGTCCTAGTTTCAAACTTGGTAAATACAGAGTATGTTGAGGTCCCATGTCTTCCACATCTCTTCATTATTTTACTCAAGTCTTTTACCAGCCCTGAAAGGCAGATAGGCAAATAAGAACCCTGAAGCTCCTGGAAATTAAGACACTTATCAACAATTGTTGAGTGAGATAGGGTTTCTAACTCTCATCTTATATTATTAGTTCCCTTGGACTTTTTCTTGTCATCAAAATGAGTTATTCCTCCAATATCAATATACATTTGAGAAAAGATATAAGTAGGAAATAAGGTAATGTTAATATGTTAAGGAAAAACCAACATCTTAGGAGCCAAGCAAAGGAGAAAGAGTAAAACACTCTGCTAACAGTCTATGCTGTGATTCTCTGGGCCTATTCCTGCCAGAGTGTTTACCCCTTAGCATAGTTAATACTGTGGTTGTTAGATGATAGCAGCAGCTGCAGGAATAAGTTGTCTTTCACTCCAAGGATAAAGCTACATGGAGAATTGAGTAGCAAAGCAGATAGGATTCAGCCTCTAACCCAGCCTCTAACTCCTGGCAGCACGTACCATCCCAGTAGCTGGACTCCATCCAATTGGCAGCATTGAAGAGGGAGGCCGTGCCACCATAGCATGCATTGGTGGTGTCTATGCCCTCAATGTCAGTGTTCCCAGAATCCTGGAAGAGATCCATGAGCACTGTTTTGACAGCCTTGGACTTGTCAATGATGGTTTCAGTGCCCACTTCCAGTCGGCCCACAGAGTCCCATGGGATCTGTGTGCGCTCCATCAGCCGTTGCACCACTGTTAGGCATAGAGAGTTGATGTCCTCCTGGACTGAACAGAAGCCCATGCGGGTCTGGCCCAAGCCTACTGTATACTTTCCTGCTTCCACATTGTTGTACTTTTCCAGCTCAGTTTGGTCCACATATTGGGCTGGAAAATAGACCTCCATAGCAAGGATACCCACATCTTTTGGCCAAGTATCTGTTTTGGCCAGGGGGACAGCAGAGACTGTAGAAAACCTGTGGTGAAGATATCATAATCCCATTAACAATCTATAGCCAGTTGCCTCAAACAACAGTAACATAGCAGCAATTTAATTCATATTTTAATGTATTTTGAAGCTATATTATTAAATGAGGAAAAATTAGTATTGTTATATCTGTTGAATTGATCCTTTTATCCTTCTACTCTTATCATAAAGTCCACTTTACCTGATGGCAATACAGCTACACTGGCTTTTTTGTGTGTTTTTGGGGGTTTTTTTGTGGTGATTGTTGTTTGTTTTGAGACAGGATCTTGCTGTGTCACCCAGGCTGGCCTGGAACTCTATGTACATGAGGCTGGTCTTAGAACTTGTGTCAATCCTCCTGCCTCAGCTTCCTGAGTGCTGGAATTACAGGTGTGTGCCACCACACCCAGCTGCTACATTACCTTTTCAATTACTATTTGTATGATATTCCTGTCCTTTTATACTTTCAACCTCTCAAAGTCTTTATATTTAGCATATATTTTTTATAAACTGTATGTAGTTGAGTCTTTACAAATTTTTTAACAAGTCTGACAACAGGAGTATTTTCATTGGAGTACTTTGCCCATTTGTATTTATCATAATCACTGATGTAGTTGGAATTAAGTGTACCATCTCTCTATTTGTTTCTATTTGTTTATATGTTCTTTATTCTTCTATTTCTTTTATTTTAATTCTTTTTCTTTAAGAAAATATTTATTAGTGTTTTTGTCTCTTCTTTTTCTTTTAATGGTGACCCTAGAGTGCCAGGTGCATAGTTAGCTTGTTGTAATCTAACTTACATTAATACTTCTACAAGGGAGGTGACATTAGCAACATGCCTGGCATGTGTCCTTCCACAACAAGGAAAAAAATAATAGCTATTTCACTGGCTTTTGTGAGCAGAGTGCTGGCATGAAGCAAAATGTGGCAGAGACACTGTAAAGTGTGGAGATTTATGACAGTCCTATAAAGAAGGGAACTAGGAGCTGGGGGTGGCATAGCTAAGTGACACAACAATTGATTAGCATATGTGAGCCCTTGGGTATAATCCCAGCACTGCAGAAAAAAAGAATGAGGGAGAGGAAGAGAAGAAGGAGGGGGAGGAGAAGTAGAAGCAGGGAGCTAAGCCCACACCATTGACCCTCCCATCTCTCAAGATCAACCCTGAACCCAGAAGGACTTTACTCAGTGGAGAAGGGATAAGCAGGGGGCTCCCATCAATCCCTACACACACCAGAGATACCTGGAACATGGATATCTTGGAGAAATCTGCAGCCTTTACAGGCCCTGAGCCAAGTTTGGGGAGCTGCTAGTTTACTACACTGCCACTGTGCCCCAAAGAAGTAGCCTTGCCTTTGCTTTACCATCTCTCTCCCAAGGCTCCTGATTCACAGTGCCATCTTGAGATCCTGCCCACCTTGGGTTCTATGAAGTAGCCAGGCAGCTGCCTCTACCAGCTTAAACAACCCAACCCTGTGAAACAGCAGGGTGACCTTGGCCACCCTCCTACCCTGAGCAGTTTGCCCTACAGAGGCCCACTTCCCACTGCTGAGGAAGCAGGCAGGAGGCCTCACCCACCCACCCTCAGCCTGAGAAGCAGAGGGGAGAAAGATCATCTCTGAGCAGTTTGTCCCACAACCCCACTTGTCCCCTCCAGAAGCATCCAGGCAACCCTACTCATCCTCCCACAGCCCTTGAGAATCAGTTTAGAAGCCCATTTCAGAAAGTAGCCCCACTGAGGCCTAGCAGACAGGAAACCTGCTCTGAGCAAGTTGGCCCCTGGAGGTCCCGCAAAGTCATCCAAGGTCATCAGCCATGTCCAAGGTCCTGGTCTGTGCTTTCTGGTGCAGCTTTTAGCCCCTGTATAGCCTTAAACATCAATAGGTTCCCTGCCCCACTACAGAGCATGTGGCACCACACCCATCTGGGATCACGGGGGTTGCCCTGCCTCATATCATCTGGGGAAATTGATAGGTGCTCCCCACACAGAGCACTTTACCTAGAGCCACAAGGGAACCCACTTTGCCAAAGAGACTCTTATCCCACCCAGTTGGTGATGCAGTCTCACAAGTACTACATCCCAGAATGCTGAGACACTCACAATTACCAACATTGATTATAGGTGAAGAATCTACACAGACATCATATTAAAGTACCCACCTGGAGCCAACCCAATGCAGCTTATCCAGCCAACACACTATGACACGTCATCAGGACAAATGCTTTTACTATCAAAGCCATTCTATAAAATTGGTAGAGGAAATTGAACCACCAGGTGCACAAATACCAAGTAGAGTATGAATGAAATGCATGAAAAAACAAGGTAACATGACACCTCCAAAGGAGCACAATAATTCTCTAGCAACAGATCCCTCCTAAAAAAGGAAATTAATGGATTTCCTGGAAAGAACAAACAAAAATTTTGCACGGGGCGAGACCAGGCGAATAGGGAGGGTGGGACATAAAGGTCATGGCAGTTTCAGTTGAAAACTGCTGAACACTCAGTGCAGTGAGGGCAGGTGCATTGCCATAATGGAAGAACCTGTCACCTTTTTGCTGCAACTGGAGACATTTTGCCTGCAAATTGTGACACAGCCTTTTCAAAATTTCCAAACAAAAACTTTGGTTAATGCTTGACCCAAAGAAACAAATCCTTCTCACATAAAAAAAAAGTTATTGTTTTCATATTTGTTTCCAGGTTTTTTTGGGGGAGGTGCTCCCTCATATATACCTTTGAGTAGATTAACCAAGAAAAAACAGAGAAGACTTAAATAAATAAAATCAGAGATGAAAAGGAGACAGTACAACCAATACCACAGAAATACAGAGCATCATTAGGGACACTTATGAACAACATATGCCAACAAATTGGGAAACAAAGAAGAAAAGGACAATTTCTAAACGTATGAGACCTTCCAAAATTGAACCATGAACATATTTTTAAAAAATAGACCAATAAAAAGTAACAAGATTGAAAGAGTATTTAAAATTTTCCCAACAAAGAAAAACAGAACTATCTTTGCTACTGAATTTTACCCACCTTTAAAATAAAGAGTATCCCCAATTCTTCCCAAACTTTTCCAAAGAATTGAAAGGGAGGGAACTGTTCCAAATTCATTGGGTGAGGCCAGAATTACCTTGATACTAAAATGAGACCATAACACACAGAAAGAAAAAAGAAAGAAAAAGAATGGAAGAACAGAGTGAAGGATACAGACCAATATCCTTGATGAGCATAGATGCAAAAATTGTGAACAAAATATTATCAAGTCAAATCCAACAGCACATCAAAAAGATTGTACAGCATGATCAAGTGAGATCTACCCTAGGGATATAAGAATGCAGTTCCAAGAATGTAATACATGGCACCAACATAATGAAGAATAAAAAACATATGATAATCTCAATAAATTCAGAAAAAGAATGAGATATAATTCAACATCCTTTCATGATAAAAGCTCTCAAAAATTAGGTCTAGAGGGAATTTACCTCAACACAAAAAATGCTATATTTTACTGAATGAGGGAAAGGCTGAAATCATTTCCTATAAGATTGGAAAGAAGTCAAAGATATCCACTTTCACTACTCTTATTTGATATAGTATTAGAAGTCTTAGCCAGAGCAACAAGGCAAAAGAAAGAAAGAAAGAAAAAAGAATATCTAAATAGGTAAGGAAGAGATCAAACTATCCGTGTATGCAGATGTTATTTTATATACAGAAAAGCCTAAAGGCTCCATCAAAAACCTTTTATAACTGATAAACCCAGTAAGGTTTTAGAATATAAAATCAACATACAAAAATCAGGGTTTTTATACACCAATAAGAAAATTTCTGAGAAAGAAATCAAGAAAGCAATCTCGTTCATGATAGCTATTAAAAACTACCCAGGAATAAATTTTTGGGAGAAAGACCTGGCAACCCACTCCCAAAAAAACAATCAGCCATTGAAAACCCTATGAATAGCAGAGAAGCACTGACAATAGTGTTTCACCTGTTATACATAGGGTCACTATGAGTCGGGCACTGACTCAACGGCACCTAACAACAACAGGAAAAAATTTAATCAAGGAAGTGAATCATCTCCATAATGAAAATTATAAAATACTTTTGAAAGAAATCAAAAAAGACACCAAGAAATGAATGACATCCTATGTTCATAGGTTGGAAAAATTAATATTGCTAAAATATCCATACTACCCAAAATGGCCTACAGGTTCAATGCAACCCCTATCAAAATATTACTGACAGTCTTCAAAGGTGTAAAAAAATCTTAAAATTTGTGTGGAACCTCAGGAGACGTTGAATAGCCAAAGCAATCCTGAGCAAAAAGAACAGAACTGGAGGCATTACAATACCTGATTTCAAAATTTACTTCAAAGTCAGGTATGGTATTGGGCACTTGTAATGTCAGCACTTGGCAGTCTGAGGCAGGAGGATTGTAAGTTTGAGGCCAGTCTGGGCTATAGAACAAAAACCTGTCTAAAACAAAACAAAACCAAAAAAGCATACCTAAAAATTACAGTAACAAATGGCATGGTACTAGCATAAAAACAGACACATAGACCAATGGAATGAAATAAATAATCCAGAAATAAACCTATATATTTAAAACCAATTCATTTTTTTACATGGAGGCAAGAACATACATTGAAGAAAGGAAAGCCTTTTCAATAAGTGGTGCTAGGAAAACTGGATCTCCATACCCAGAAGAAAGAAAGTAGACAACTTTGTCTCACCATATGCAAAAATAAACTCAAAATGAGTCAAAGACTTGAATGTATGATTTCAAACTATGAAACTACTAGAAGAAAACATAGGGGAAATGTTTATTTTGGTAAAGATTTTTTTTATTTGACCCCCAAAGCACAGGAAGCAGCCAAAAAATTGGAGGGGGGGGGTCGGCAAATAAGATTTCAGTACTTTAAAAAGCTTCTACACAGCAAAGGGAAAAATCAACAAAGTAAAGAGACAATATTTGTCAACTATCCATTTGACATGGGACCAATTTCCAGAATGTATAAGGAACTCAACCAACTCAACAGTGAAAAACCAATAATCTAATTTAAAATGGACCAGGTCCTGAATACACATTTTTCAAGAGGATGTACAAATGGCCAGGAAATTTGTGAAAAAATGCTCAACATTGCTAACCATCAGGGAAATGCAAATCAAAGCTACAATGAGATATCATTTTATCCCAGTTAGAATTGCTATTATTAAAAAAATTAAAAATTCTGGTGAGGATGAAGAGAAAGGAAATTTTTATACAATGTTGGTAGGAATGCAAATTATATAGCTATTATGAAAAATGATATACAGATGTCCCTCAGAAAACTAGAAATAGAAGTACTATATGATCCAGTAATCTCACTACTGGTGATAAATATCCAGAGGAATTCAAATCAAAGAGTGTGCCAGGCGCAGTGGCACATGCCTGTAATCCAAGTGACTCGGGAGGTGGAGGTAGGAGGATCACAGGTTTGAGGCCAGAGGCACCCTGCATAACTTAGACTGTGCCTTAAGATATAAAATAAAAAATTGGTTGGAGGTGCAGCCCAGTGGTAGAGCACTTGAAAAGTATGTGTAAGGCCCTGGGTTCAACCTCCAAGTAAAATAATAAATAATAAAATAAAATAAAAAAGATAGAAAGAAAAAAAAAGAAGAGAAAGAAAGAAAGAAAGAGAAAGAAACAAAGAAAGCGAGCGAGAAAGAACGAACAAATCAATCAATCAAGGAGTGTAAACAATCTTGCATATTTAGACTTAATAAGGACTTTCATTTTTATTGCAGCAATATTTACAGTTTACAAAGTATAGAATCAACGGAGGTGTCCATTGGTGGATAAATGGATAAATAAATTTTATATATACACAATGAAATATTAGCCATAAAAAAGAAAAGAAATTTTTGTCGTTGCAGAAACATGGATGGACCCAGAGAATATTAGATGAAACATGTTAGGTACAGAAAGACAAAAATTACATATTCTTAATTATATGTGGAAGTTAAAGTGTTGATCTCAAAGAAGTAGAGAACAGAATAGTGATCACCAGAGTACAGGAAAGGTGTAGGAAAAAGAGATATGGGGAGAAGATCGTTAATGGGAACAGGGGTGTAGTTGGATAGGAGAAATAACCTCATTTGTGTGTGTGTGTGTGTGTGTGTGTGTGTGTGTGTGTGTGTGTGTGTTGCTGGATATTGAACCCAGGGTGTTGGTAGGCTAGGCAAGTGATCTACCAGTGAACTTCATCTCTAGCCAAGAGAAATAAATTGTAATGTCTTATAACAAAGCAGGATAATTATGCTTAACAACAATGAATTGAATATTTCAAAATAGCTACTAAAGAGATGCCAAGTACCCTGATCTGATCTTTATACATTGCATACAGGTATGGAAATGTTACACAGTGCCCAGTAAGTATGTACAGTTATTATGTGTCCATTCAAAAATAGAAATAAGAAAATACTGCTTTCTGAACAGTGCAAACATCTTACTTTAGATTAACTTCATTTGCCCTCTCTGTCTCTTTGAGCTATTATTGTCATATATTTACTTCCACATATGTTACAACCCTTTATGTGGCATAATTTTAAAAATTTGACTCATATCTTCCTCTTTCCTTCTTTCCTTTTATTACACAAGAATGAACACATCATTTTCCAACCTTCATCCTTTTTAAAAATTATTTATTTATTTATTTATTTATTTATTTATTTATTTACTTTTTGTGGTATTGGAGGGTGGAATCCAGTGCCTTGCACAAGCTTTTTGCAAGAGCTCTACCACTGGGCTGCACCCCTAGCCCATCTTTCATTTTTTAAAATCTTGAGACAAGATTTTGCTGAGTTAGGCAGGCTGCCTCTGACCTTGAACTTGTGATCCTCCTGCCTCCTCCTCCCAAGTCGCTGGGATTACAGGTGTGTGCCACCACATCTGCCTTTTTCATCTGTTGTCTATGTAGCCCAGGCTGACCTCAAACTCACTATGTATCTCAGGCTGGCCTCAAACTCATGTTGAGCCTCTTGTCTCAGCCTCTCAAGTGCTGGGATTATACCACCACACCCAGCTCACTTTCCTACTCTTTAAGGAAGTTTTCTGCTTAATTTTGCCCTATCTGCTTTTTCTGATTTGGCCTTTGGCTATTTATTGGGCTCCTCTAACACAGAACTGGTACACAATAGTGAATGAATAAAAGGTCCTTTGTACCTGTGAGGAAACAGATATTTTCACAGTTCAGGACATAGTGAAGCAAGCAAAACCTTGGAAGTACAGAAGGCAGAAAGAGCAATACATATATGTGTATATATGTATATACATACACATATGTGTGTGTGTGTGTGTGTGTGTGTGTGTGTGTATAGTTTTGTTTTTGTTTTTTTGTCTTGTTCTTTTGTTTTTTGAGGTACTTGGGGGTTGAACCCAGGGCTGCTTCACGAATACTTGGCAAGTGCTCTACCACTGCATTGCTCCTTCAGCCCATTTTTTATTTTTTATCTTGAGACAAGTTCTCACTAAGTTACATAGGCTGCCTCTGGCTTCAAACCTGTGAGCCTCCTGCCACCACTTCCCAAGTTGCTAGGATGACATATGTGAGCCATCATGCCTAGCAAAAGAGTAATTCTAAATAGGGGCTGAGTGTAAACAGGGGTCACTAGAAGAGGAAAGAAAGAATCTGTTTTTCTGAACCCATCCACTTCTCTTCTTCCCTGACTCTTAATACTCCTGGTGAAAAATCTGGCGTTTCCTCTCTCAGCTCCTAATATACAGTTCACAAAGCCCCACCTTCCATGTGCTCTCGTGCAAAAGTGCCTGAAATTCAGGTCACTTCAGTGACATTCTTCATTGTGTAGACTGGTGGTGTGCTCAGAGTAACTTCATAGGCTGTTTGTTCTTGTTTTTTGAATTTTAAAATTATTTGTTTTTAGTACTGGGAGTACTCAGGCCTCACATATGCTAAGCAAATGCTCTACTACTGGGCCACAAAGCCACCTGCTTTTTCATGTTTTATTTTGAGATAGGGTCTCCCTAAATTGCACAGGCTGCCTCTAGTGCCAAATTCACGATCCTTCTGCTTTAGCCTCCCAAGTAACTGGGATTTCTGGTACACGCCACAATGCCTAGCTACTTCATAGTTTTTCGTGTGTTAGAAATATTCTGTCCCTTCACTGCCTTGGGTGTCTGGTTTATAAAGCTATCTTCATGCCACAGAAGCTATAATTCACATTGAAGGCTTCTGTCAGTCATGTTCAGGATTCTGTGCCTCTGGGAGCCCTAATTCACCCATCAGGAAGGTCATTTTGAAGGACCGTTCTTATATAAAAGTGGATCCTATGATCACAGGAGAGTGAGGTGTGTTGTCAATATCTGATAAGAGAGGCTGGAGGCTTATTTATCTGCCCTATTTGATACCCTCCAAAACACTGGAGTTTGTACTTTCAAATATTTATGAAGGAGCTTCCCTGGCACCTAGAGGCTCACAGTCAGCCAAGCTGGGAGGTGCCGGATTGATCAGCTTCTCCCCAGCTTCATTCTCACCCAGACTCCCTTGGGCTCACCCTCTCCCTCTCTTCCCAGGTAGACATCTAAGCTTCCAGGAGAGGTTCCAAGAACTAGTCACTTGGTAACTTTTGTAATTGTTTTGGTAGGTCAATTTCTGAGTACGGGGTGACATGAAAAGGGTTCCACAAGCATTGAAGCACTTAGTTAAGAGTGTCCTTCCCATCTGGTGCTTGCTCTAAGTGATGATCACTCTATTGAATTTCACATCAGTTTGTTCTGGTGTTGTCCGACTCAAGACCGTGCACCAAGCTTTTATTCCTTCACTCCATCTTGCCTCCTTCCCTTAAGTTCCCTTACGCTCAGGAGCATGAGACACTAATTACAGCTGTGAACCATCTTTGCTGGGCAACGTTATGTGTCAGAATTAATTACTCCATCCCAGACCCTGTGCTGGGGAGGATGCCATGGTGCTGAAAGAGGTGCACAAACAAGAGGGTGATTCTCTTGAGGATGTCCTCGACAGTGTGAGAAATTACACGAGCACATACTTAACCCACACGTTATCAACAGGGAGGCAGAAGGGAGGATGCTCACAAAAGGGATCCAGGCAAAATCCTGCAGGATGCCAAAGGATGCAGAGGTTTCCGTGGGTGGGAGGATGAGGAAAAGTTCATGGGGGAGAATGCATTTGAGATCAGCCTTGATGGATGATGGAGTTTCTGCTTCTGAAGGGTTGGAGGGGGATCAAGGGGCAGTGGCCACAGTGGAGGTGGAGGAGATTTTATCAGGCTAAGGAACCTACACAAGGATTGTAGGGGAGAAGGGAGCTGAAAGGGAAGAAATGTACGACTAGGGGATACAATCTTGCTTAATTTTAGAGGCAGGGAAGCAGATGCGGAGATGGGAGTAGTTCTTAGGTGGGATTTAAAGCTGATGCTGATTGGCTTAGAGGAGACAGACATCTAGAGTGAAGGTGACCCATAAAGAACCTTCTCAGTATTAGTTCAAGCCATGGATAATGGGATTAACAGTGAGGATACAGTGGGCTGGGATTTGGCTTGGTTGGTAGAGCGCCACTCTGCAGTCTCTGAGGTCCCAAGTTCAATTCCCAGCACCCCAAAAATGGGAGAAGGGCCTGGCAATCCACTCCCAAGGCAATCCCGAAACGGCCAGGCATTGAAAACCCTATGAGGGTGGCTATGAGTCGGATACCGACTCGATGGCACCTAACAACAACAACAACAACAACAACAACAACAGTGAGGATATAAGGAAATGTAAATGAAGATTACAGAAGCTTGAACCAAAAGTCAGAATGTTGGTGAGGAGTGAGATTTTTCTCTTGCTTAGTGGCCAACCATTGCTTACTGAAACAAGTAAGTCCGTGCCCACCCTTTTGTACAAATATAAGTTAGATTCTGAACTGGGACATTTGATCTGTAGGCAGTGGTTTGGCAGGGGGTAAGAAGAGTGTGGATGATGGTAGAGTCATAAAGAAAATAAGGAGGCTAATGAATATTACCTCCCCCTCCACCATACCATGCACCCAGGTACTCGGGGTACCAGAAAGGGAAGACACAAGAGTGAAACATTGGCCGGGCACAGTGACATGCACCTGTAATCCCAGAGACTCAGGAGGCAGAGGCAGGAGGATGGCAGGTTCAAGGCCAGGGCAGCCAGTATAACTTAGTGAGAACTTGAAAAAAAAAATTAAAAAGGGGCTGGGGGTGCAGCTCAGTGGTAGAATTCTTACAAAGTACGCATGAAGCCCTGGGTCCAGCCCTCCAGTACTGCAAAATAAAAAAACAAATAAATAACAATAAAATAAAATAAAAAATTGTCTGGGGATGCAGACCAGTAGTAGAGCATTTGCAAAGTATATGCAAGGCCCTGGATTCAACTGCCAAATACTAAACGGGGTGGGGGGGGGTGTGCAGGAGAATAGAAAAAAGCATTAAAAAAAGAATGAATAGTTGGGCATGGTGGCACACACCTGTAATCCCAACGACTCGGGAGTCAGAGGCAGGAGGATCCCAAGTTTGAGACCAGAGGCAGTCTGCATAATTTAATGAGACCTTGTCTCAAGAAGTAAAGAAATAGTCTGGGAGTGCAGCTCAGTGGTCCAGCACTTGCAAAGCATGCAAGCTCGAGGCCCTGGGTTCAACCCCCAGTACAAGAACAAAAAAAAAAGCAAAGAAAAGAAAGAAAGAAAAAGAAAAGAAAAGAAAAGAAACATTTTCCTAAGAATTCAGTATTCATGGATACAGAGTCCAAATGGAAAGACAGGGCTCAACCTGAGGTGCTGGGGATGACTTAGGAACAAGATAATAACACACAGGTGCCTGGGAGCATGAGGTACTAACTACAGCTGTGTCTCCTCATTGCTTGGACCACACAGAGAATGTATTTAAAAAGAAAAGAAATGTGTTTATTCTTGTTGCCCAAGCACATGCATACCCATGCAATCACACACACACACACTTTATCTTTACATTTCATTTTCTTCTTTCATAAAATTGGAGAACAAAGAAACGTAGCTTCATATCTTGGATCCGTTTTAGATATTGCTGCAATGCCTTAAAGCCACTGGGTTTAACTAAAGCCACAGCTGCAGAATCCTGGGGGTCTTGGCTGGGGATGGCAGTGGCAAGGGTACAGGGGAGGAAAGGAGAGATCGACAGCCTTGGTATGGATAATTCTGCCGCTTGCTGAAGCTGGCAGAGTAAAAGATTCTGTTGTTCCCAAACAGCATGTATCAGAGGTTTGGGCTTCTCCAGTTCTACAGCCAATACAGAGACCATCTGTTTAGAGCTGAGCTAACTGAGACCCTGAGCACAAGCCTGGCCAACTTTTAACTAGGATTTGGCAAGTTTATCCCTCTGGCAGGCTCTCTGTCTATCTTTTACTGGCCCCCTGATGCTTCTCAAAGAGTGACCTGTACAGACGCTTGCAACAATGTGACTCACCTTTGATGGCATGCTGGGAGCAGCCTTGCAGGTGTGAGGGAAGCCTCCTGCATCACATTTTTAACTTGGAGGACCCACCTCACTGGAGTCAATAGCCGCTGCATTTCTAGAAGAGCAAGCAGAAAGGTGGCAGTTCCCAGCCCTTGGGGGAGATGCCCAGCAATTCCGGGTTGGGCTTTATAGAGCCCTGGGATTCCTGACTGTGGAAGCCCCGCCTCAGCTTATCCAGCCTCAGCCTGCTTCTAAAACTGGGCCAAAGGTCTCTCGCAGAATATGGGTGAGCCAAAGAAAAACATCTCTCCAACATGTACATAGTTGCTCTGTTCCTGGGTAGGTGTGAGAATGGCTGGCTCCCACTCTTCCTTTATCAGGCTCCCAGGGAAGCTTTGTTTTGCCCAGCCACCAAAGGAAAGAGGCTTTAATGTTCCTTGTAACACATCCAAAGTTAACCCCAACTGCCTTCTCTGGGACTCTGACTCCTTTGAGTGCCTCTCACTTACTTCCTGGCCCACTGTTCTCTCTGTGGTGTTAGTTGTTACTCTTTTAATGTATTGTGCGTTGTAAGAAAAATCTTTCAAAACCAAAGTGAGTAAATCTTTTAGTGCTAGCTCTCTGAGCAGTTGAGAGTGGGTTTTGGCTCAGCGGCAAAAGGCTGGGTATTAGAGCATATTGAGCTGTGATATTTCTCTTATCTTTATTGCCCATCATTAAGTTTGTACAGCTCTACACAGTTTCTGAGCGGGAAGCAACTAGTACTGCAGTAGAGGTATGGGACCCCCAAAAGAGTGACTGTCATTTGGAGTTCAAGCTCTGCTAAGGAGGAAAGATTTACTTCAGGGATGAGGTCAGACATAGGTAGAAAGGTGTGATTTTCTCCCAGAGACCTACAGCTAGTAAGTTGCAGATTGAGGACTCAACCACATCTTTTGACTGTAGATTCTGGTCTTGGTGCTTTGCTCTTCTGCTTCTCAATAAAAAGATAGCTGCCGTGAGATATTCTCAATGAATCTATGCCTCCATCCCTCTCATGGCACTGAGCTTCCTCCATCTTTATGAGGGCTATGCATTCAGCCACTAGTTCATTCATTTAACCCCTCTGTCTCATAGGACTCTGTGAAGGACACAAAGGAGAGCCAGAGCAGTGCCTGCATTAGGAGGGCAGAATCCACTTCATTTTCCTGAAGACAGAGAACCTCTAAGTGCCCTCCAAAATCCAGGTCTCCCAGGTCTTCTTTCATCTTTAGATTCTTGTCTCCATGCCCCTTGGTGCACTCCACACCTGGCCTTGGGGCAGTGCTCTTCTAACTCAGTCTCACACCTAGCTCTGTCACTCCCTCATGCCCTTCCACTGAGACTTCTCCAAAGTACTATCATCAAAAAAACTGCCCCATTGTCTGTCGCTTCTCTGAATTGCCCACTGCAGCTCCTTTTTTTTTTTTTTTGTCTGTTTTCCCCCAGTACTGGGGGTTGAACCCAGGGACTCCAACATGCTAGGCAAGTGTCCTAATACTAAGCTGCCTCCCTAGCTGCTTTTTAAAATGTTTTAATTTTGAGACAGGGTCTGGTTAGGTTGTGCAGGCTGCCTCTGGCCTTGAACTCACAATCCTTGTGCCTCACCCTCCTGAGTCACTGGGATTATAGGCGTGTGCCCTGTGTGGCCCATTGCAGCTCTTTCCAATGGTGGTTATATCTTTGCCTCCTCCCAGCCCCCACTGCCTGGCCACCCATACCCAATGCACGTCAGTGCTTACTCCTCTTTACTCTTTATTGATACATCAGAGTATTTTTGCTTTCCAACGTCTCAAAACCCCTTATTGTCTTAAAGCACGTGCCATTGATCTGGGCCACCCAGTGCATCTTGGTCTTGCATTCCACTAACATTCTTGCTCTACTCCCCCTCATTCACCAGCAGACTCTTGCTGTCCTTGGAGATGTCAATCTCCACATATTATGATTGATTCACCCTGGCCTCTCACTGACATTCTCACGTCCATATTCTTGTCCTCCTCTTGACTCCCACCTCCCATGCCAGTCATAATCTCCACCTCATGAAGACCCTTATAAATTGATTATAACAACTATACCAACCTCAGATGGTTGGGAAAATGAAATGAGATCACGCTCACAAAGTGCTTAGCAGAGTAGCTGGGACATAGTGACTGATTAGTACCTGCCGGCTGAGAAGGGGGAAGGGAAACAAGCTGATTCACTATTGAAATTCCTAGTGCTTATCACGGGACCTAATTGGTTACATCAGCTGAGGTTTAGCCCAGTTGGTAGAATGCTGCTTTGCACTCTCTGAGGCCCTGGGTTTGGTCCCCAGCACGGCAAAAATGGGAAAAGGACTCCACTCCTGAAACAATCTCTAAAAAAACAATCAGCCATCATAAGCCCTATGAGGGTCGCTATGAGTCTGACTTGACTCGACAGTGCCTAACAACAAACAATTAATTATATACAGTAGGTAAAGTTGGCATTCAATTGATGGTTTGGGTCTTTAATTTTACCCGACTGATCCATTATGTGCCCACAATGCTGTGTGAATATTCATGTGAGCGCACAATGTGCCTACCTAGTTCCAGCCATCTTAGTGAAATAAGGAGTATGTGAGGACCGCCTGGAGCACTTCCAAAACCTAGAGGTCAGAGAGAGGAGCAGCTGTGAGGAGAGACTGGTGATTTGGAGGAAGACCATGGAATTGTCAGGTCTTGTGAGCTAAGCGAAAAAGCGCTTTGCAAGGACAGAGAACAGCCTTGCCATTTGTTAGATGTTCAGAAAACTGAAGGTTCGGGACAGCCATTGGTGTTGGCAATAAGGAAATCACTTGAAAGGACCTCCCTAAGAGGGATTTTAGTGGAGTGCTGGGGACAAAAGACTAAGCAGTCAGTTAAAGCCATACTCAGAGGTAAGGATGTGAAACACTGCGAATAGACATTTTAATGAATTTGCTGCTCAGGGGAGCATAGATTGGTTGGCATACTTGGTAAATGAATAAGATAAAAACAATCCAGTAGAACAGGGAACTCAACAGGAAGAAGAGGGGATTACTGCAGGAGAACAGTCCTTGTGTAGATGAGGAAATATAATGACCACACAAGTGGTGACATTGGCCCTAAGCCCAGAGCAGGGACTGTTCCTCTCTGTAGTAACAGCGAGAAAGGGAGTAACCCTTCTCTGATGGTTACTTTGCTCTCAGTGAAACAAAAGTCAACGTGATCCACTGAGAGTGGGCAGAGAGGGGCTGGGGACAAAAGAGAAGGTGTGACTAGCCCTCTTGGGGCCAAGGAAAGGTAGTAGAACTACCAGGCCATGTGAAGGGTGCATTTGAGATGCATGTTGCAAATTTAAAGCCAAGCAGCCAGGACAATGCTGTGTTTTCCTTCAGCCATGCTTAGCTGCTCAGATGCAGGGCATGGAATCTATGGAGAGAAGGTTTGCAAGGTCAGAGAGAGCAAATGGTGAAGCGCATACAAGGAATTGTTTATAGTGATGCACCATGGTTAGTCTGAGCTAAGTCAGGACAGAAAGGAGGTCATGAGGAATGCTGGTGACAAAGTAGAGTAATCAACAGTCGTCCCAGAGGAAGCAAAGATGGGGTGGTATTTGAAAAGTGAGCTGGGAAAGTAGAGGTTGCTAGAGGTTGGGATGTGTGAAACTAAAATTTTGGAAGTGGTAAAAGCACTGCCTGAGATGGGCTTTGAATCCAGTATCTAGCGCTACACGTAATGAGTCAACTGTCAACCATTTTTAACTTGAGAAAGTGGCAATTGTACTTGATTCCACTTAATACTAAATTGTTCCTCTGGGATAAGGGAAACTTAAAACATTGAGGATGCACCAGAAATGTATAAAGTACAAATTGGGAGAAATAATAGCAAAAACCCAATCAGGTGGTAGTTTTTCACAGTGAAAGGAATTTAGTTGACTTGGTCAATTAATTATACTCAAGTACAGTGAAGTAACTGGTTTGTCTACTAATTGCCCAAAGTGATAAATGGAATGGATCATAGCAGTTGTGTCTAAAGACACTACCTCTCCAGTACTTAAATAAATCCATGCTTTGATACTTCTTTTTTATTATAATTATGAATGCATATTAATGTACAATGGCTAGAGTTTAGTTCAGTTGGTAGAATCCTACTCTGTACTCTCTGAGGCCCTAGGTTCTATCACCAGCACCATAAAAATGGGAGAAGGACATGGCAGCCCAAAACCAAAAAAATAATCCCCAAACAATCAGCCATTGAAAACCCCATGAATAGCAGAGAGGCACTGACAATGCCAGCATGGTACTGTGTCAAGGAGTGTTTTGTTCTGTTGTATATAGGGTCACTATGAGTCGGACCCGACTCAACAGCACCTAACAAAACAACAATTAATGTACAAATTAATGGGTTTCACCAAGGCATTTCCATACATGCACAATCATGTCCACTCTCCCCTCTCTTATTCCCAGCCCCCTTTGCAATCTCTAACAGTCTCTCTTCTATTTTCAGGTCATTTATTTTTTTTCCCCTTGATAATTCTTAAATGAAAACAGGAGTTTTTGCTTTTGCTTTGAGATTTTGGGGCCCTTCACCTCCTGTGAGGTGTTCAGGAAAGGCAGGATTAATTTTTTTAAAAGTGTGTTAAGTGTTAGATAAACATTACAGAGAAATTGATTATTAGGGATTTTTTAAGTTTAGGCAGCTAGGGCAAGGTCTTGCAAAAACAATGTTTGTTTTTAAGCAATTCTGCCATGAGAACTGGTTTAGGAGAAGAAAATTATAAACAAGGTTCCCCAGCGTCTAGATTTGCCCCCTTTTAGCCCACATAAAGTCTGCATTTCTTCTACCTCAGAAAGCCATAATTCTTTCAACAAATGGCTTGAAAATGCATTTACTCAAGGTTCCCATGACGGGTAAATTGAAATAATTTCCTCTCATATAGGTTGACACTTTATGCTTTACCTGAAAGGAAGAAAGTCTTCAGAATTCTAGGAATCAGAAAGCGAACAGGAGAGTTATTTCTATGGCAAATCTAGACTTAGGAAGAAGTCTTTATATTTTTAGAAAGAAATTATTTTCTAATACCGGTATAGTACACGCACGTCTGATGCTCTGTCGGTTTTTGAGTGCACACAATCTGCATATACAACAATTTTATTAAATTGACTTGAATTATTAACCCCGATTTCAAGATGTGGACATTGATGCTTTGAGAGATTAAGTGAAGGGTTTGTGGTTATGCAAATAGTGAGTGGCAGTGCCTGGGAGTAGATAAAACTGCAGTAGCTCCAAATAGAGGTCTTCGCTAAGGCTCTTTCATTTCACAAACATTTTGATTCTGCTGGAATGGAGAAAGCCAACAGTATTTTGTTGCTGCTTAACCCAATCTTTTATATGAGAGGTCTTGCCTTTTGTGATTGCTTTTGTGAAATGCAGGCCTCTGATTCCCAAACCTCAAGGGTTTGGTAAGAGGAGTTCTTAGTCCTATGGGAAGTGTGTTTAGATTGCTATCTTATCAGGGCAGAGTTCCAGAGGAAAGTAGGGGAAAGGGCATGGAGTCTGACAAGAAAGTTCTCAGGATAAAATCAATGAGCCCTGGCATTTGATGTGTTCCTCCTTCTAGGTGCCCTCTGGTATGTTTTACTTCCCTTGGTAGACAGACCTAGCAAAGTGATGTGGAATCTCAAGTGGGAAGGACTCAATATTTGCACAGAGGACACCTAATTAGAGGTGCAACAGTTGCACATGACACCCAGGGAACAAATGCAGGTGTCACATGTCATCCTTCCTTTGGCATCTATTGTTAAGTTGCCATTTCCACACACTTTCAAATGGTTTGAAAAAGAAATTCTGTTCTCACAGTCCTTATCTATCAACAACAAATAATATGTTGCAAAATACTCAACTTGCTCCATGTCCTCTCTTTCTTGCTCTGTTCTTTTTTTCCTGTTTTCCTTCCTTTCTACATTCCTTGTGGCTCTTCAATTTTTGTTGTTGTTGTTAGGTGCTGTAGAGTAGAGGTCCATTCATAGCAACCCTATGTACAACAGGCAAAACTTTATTGTCAGTGTTTCTCTGGTATTCATAGGGTTTTCAATGGCAGATTGATTTTGGGGAGTGGGTTGCCAGGTCCTTCTCCTGTTCGACTTTTAATGATCAATAATTATCTAGTATTTGTTACTTATCATTATACAGTGTATTTGCACAGCATTTGATCATGTCAAAACTTTTCTACCTGAGCTCGGTGTGGTGGTGGGCCTGTAATCCCAGCGGGTAGGGAGGTGGAGGCAGGAGCATCGCAAGTTCGAGACCAGAGACAGTCTGCACTTAGCGAGACCTTGTCTCAAAAAAGTAAAAAAAAATGGGCTGGGGGGCGCAACTCAGTGGTCCACACTTGCAGAGCATGCAGGCGTGAGGCCCTGGGTTCAACTCCCAGTACTGCAAAAAAAAAAAACTTTTCTACCTGACAATGTGGTAAACTGTCACAGGCTATTGAATGCCTGGTCCCATGCTGACCTGGGAAGCACTGGACAAAAACAGAACATGAATTTGAAAAGTAAGTATTTTAAAAAATCTGTGAGAAATCCTCAAAGAGTATGATGAATGCCCAGGATGGATGTTTGCATGGCAGGGTGGGGCTGGATCCTGGGGTGGAACATGGGGCAGGGAAGTGGGAGGAGAATCATTGTAAATGCCCTGCTTTGGTGCCCAGGTGACGGACAGAGATGCAGACTGACCAGTCATAGTCTGACAATCACAGTAATGGCCCTTCGTTTCCAAGCCTCTGGGCAGTGGCCCAGCAGTCTTTTCCCCTGGCACTGTGCTTCACAGACTGAATGTGAAACGTGGCCAGGGGAGTCTCCTGGTAAAGCAATCAGGGATGGTGGGCAGTGCTTCTGTGCTGTCTGGGGCTCTCCACAGGGAGCTTATCCCTGTCCCCTCACCTTAAATACGCCTTGCGGAGCACAGGCCGGGCAGCCCTTCAATTCTTCCAACACACAGCATCAGAGACAGTAGCCATTACCCGTAGGAAACAGAAACTCACCCGCTAAAATAACAACACACCTGAGAACATGAAAGAGACAGCAAGACCCATATCATCTCAAAGAGAATTTTTTTTTCTTTTTTTATTAGGAATTTTTAATGTACAACTTAATGGGTCTCATTATCAGTTCCATACATGCATTTCACAGTACATTGCTCATGTTAACTTCTCCCTTAACTTCTCATGACCCTTTTCCCCAGCCCCTCCCTCTCCACCAATGGTCTTTCTACTTGCTTATCTTTTTTGTGAGTATACCTATCTATATATGTACATCCCAATTTTTCCATAAGGGCCACATACGTGATTTTTTTTCTTTTCTCCTATTACCCTTTATTCTTGTCACCACCCCATTTTCTTCAGTCCATTATCTTTCCCTGATTAGGTCCTGTCTGCTTTCATGATCTACATGTTTTAATAATGAATATATTTTGACGTCTAACATCCACATATGAGAGAAAAC
>VMDO01013206.1:0-59090 GCA_007922755.1 Pedetes capensis | reverse complement strand
AGTCTGAGAAAAACTGGCCTAGGGTGCTGTGCTGTGCTCACTGGAAGGCAAGCAAGGCCATTCAGTGAGGGCTGCCCTCTTTTCTCCCTTGCCCCCAGGTCTCTGGCTGTTTCTCCTACTGGGCTTCCTAAGCTGAGGCTCTTTCGCTTTGCTCCCTTTTTTTTGTTCCTCCACAGAGGGAGGCCAGATTCATATAATCTCCCAGGGGGATTCAGATCTTAGTGGAATGTAAAACCTTAATCAATGCATTGTAATGGTGGATATCAAGTCCTTCCCCAGTGCAATGGGAAAAATAGATTTCTTTTTAAATAAAGGGGTTTCTTATGAAGGACCACACCTTTCAAATCATCTGCTAGAGAGGAGGCAAGGGTAATAAGTGATTCTGTCTTCTGGACCAAAATGTCACATTCCACTATGAAAAGAAATCCTGACCTCTCTGCCCCTCTCCAAGACAGAATTCATCAAGGAATCCTGCCCCCTGCTGCCTTGGGCAAGAGCGCAAACGGCAGCATTTGGGTCATTTTTCTGCAAGCCTTTTGCTCCTGGCAGAAATGGATGGAGGTGCCTACCTCTGCATTCCCAGCTAGTAGGGCGGTGCCCCAGGCAGAAATGCAATAGAAGATAAGTAAGCACGCAACTGGCTATTCAGTACCAGATTGAATGCAGTCCAGCCCCGCAATGGGGCACCTCTGTACAGACTACTCTTAGGTAATTGCAAATGCTTAAAAACCCATGAAACTTGGAAAACTGTGATTCCCTGAGCCTTGATTACAAACAATCTGAACCATTCAGTTCCCTAGGGACAGAGGGAGTCTGGGTGCAACCAGAGAAGAGGGAAATCTGCAGAAAGGCCTGGGAAGACAGGTAGAAATCCCAGAAATCCTGTCACGCCTCCTGAAGCTCTTCGGAACCAGAAGATGATTTTCCTAGCACATACATTAAAAGTATAGTTTGGCTGAGGGTGGTGGTGGTGGTTGTTAGGTGCTGTCAAGTTGGTGTCCAGCTCATAGCAACCTTACATGCTGTTGTTGTTGTTGTTAGGTGCCGTCGAGTCGGTATCCGACTCATAGCGACCCTCTGTCCAACAGGGGAAACACTATTGTCAGTGCTTCTCTGCTGTTCATAGGGTTTTCAATGGCAGATTGATTTTTGGGAGGAGGTTGCCAGGTCCTTCTCCCAAGCCCACAGCTTCTGGTGTTCCCAGGCGGTCTCTCATCCAGGTACTAACCAGGCCCGACCCTGCTTAGCTTCCGAGATCTGACAGGATCGGATGCCACAGGGCTACAGCTGCAGGCAGCAACCTTACATACAACAGGCAAAACACTATTGTCAGTGCTTCTCTGCTATTCATGGGGTTTTCAATGGTGAATTGATTTTTGGGAGTGGGTTTCTGGGTCCATCTCTCAAGCCTACAGTATCTGGTGTTCCCAGGCAGTCTCCCATCCAAGTACTAACCAGGTCCAACCCTGCTTAGCTTCCAAGATCTGACAGGATCAGATACCACAGCGGTGGTGCATACCTGTAATTCCAGCATTGGGAACCTGAGGCAGGAAGATCACAAATTCGAGGCCAACCTGGGCTACATAGGGAGATCTTGTCTCAAAAAAATCCAAATAAAAAAACAACAAAAAGCGTAGTCTGTATTTTGGCCTGATGGAAAGAATATAGACAGGATCTGGGACAAAGCCACCCCATCTTTTGTTCCCTGGGACACTCAGTAGAATAAATAGTTTTCTGCACCTCAACAGAATTTTAAGTGCTTTGTTTCTGTGGAAGTGGGACAGGGATAGTGGCAACATCTGTTAAACTCCCACAATGTTTCATTCCAGTTGCACCTGGCTAATGGAGGGCTGGAATGGCCCTTTCCTGTAAACCAATGGTTCTAGGGGTGGGGAAGGAAGCTACTCAAGCCCAGCCAGGACCCACTGAAACCGGAGTTCCAAGGTTGGACTCTGCCATCTGTTTTAACAGTCTCTCCAGGTGTTTCTGACTGGGCTGGTGTTTGAGAATCTTGGAACATGTGACTGTAGACCCACACAGGGCCATACGTCTTAAGTGACCTAAAAACAAGCAAGGATGACTCAGCTGCCATCTGACATCCCCAGTGTGGCCAGGGCCTGGAGGGAGGTGCCTGAGGGCAGGTGCAGGCACCCGGCCAGGCTAACCAACAGCGGGCAGCCCATCTTCACCATCTTCCTCTCCCGGGTGCCTGTCCGACTTGACCCACAGCGGTGGCACCTCCACAGGAAGAGGGGCTGTTGTCCTCCCAGGCTCCCAACCCATTATTAGTTCCAACCCGCACCGATCCTCCAGTGCCAAAGAGAAGCTTTGGTGAACTTTCCAAGGTGGGTTAACTACTTCAGAGCAGCGGCCGCGGGCCCTTCAGCTGCTTGCTGCCTGAGCGGGTATTCACGGCCAAGCGCTTCCCTGGGCTCCAAGGCGCACAGGTAGCTGGTTGGTAGCCCTGTCGCCCCCGCGGCTCCTCTCAGCCTGGCCGCAGAACCCGGGTCGGCGAGCAGCCAGTTACAATCCTTGTCCCCAAAGCCGAGAATGTGTCCTGATTTTTTAAAAAGCTGTTTGCGCACTTCAAGGGCCTCACCCTTTCATTTGGGGCTTGGGTACGATTGTACTGGCTTAATTAATTTATTTTCTTTTCGGTCCAAAGTGGAAGCCGGAGCACAGGGATGCAGATCAAATACAAACCCGCTCTGGGCGCCAGGACTCCGGACAATTAAAACAAAGAGCGCGGCGGCAGCGGTGTCGGCACCGCACAAAACCCTCGGGAAACATCCAGAACGTGTCGCCAATCAGGCGGCAGGGTGGGGCGCAGCCCGGGCTCGGAACGTGCAAGCCGGAAGGCGGCCCCAGCCTTGCAGGTGGACAGGTGGAGGTTGGCAGGGGTCAAAATCCATCCCTGAGGACTCCTAGCCGGGCCGCTGCGTGGCACAACTCCAGGGGGCACGCTTGCCCTGCGCCCTGCGGGCATGGCGCGCCCTGGCCCGAAAAGCAATCAAACCAAACCCGTTGCCTGGGCGGGAAGAGGGCTGCACAGCCCGCAAAAGGGGCGGGTGGGAGAGGGAGGATGCGGGAGGGAGGAAGCGAGAAGGGAAGGGAATTAGGGAGCGAGGATGGGGAGAAAGTGGGGAAAAGAGGGAGGTGAGAGTGAGAGCGAGGGAAGAACGAAGGAAAGCGAGGGAGAGGAGGGCGATCGCGGAGAGCGAGGGCGCGGAGGAGGAGGGGAAAGGAAGGGGAAGTAGGGGGACGGGGCACTGGTCGGGGGCCGGGCTGGCGGGGCAGGGGCCGGAGGGGGTTGGGGGGCGGGGCGCGCGAGGGTCCCCACCTGCCGGGCGCCCGCGGCCCGGAGGGGCGGCAGTTGTGGGGCGGGCGGGAGCCGCCGCGAGGAGGGCTGGGCAGGGAGGCAGAGGGGAGGGAGGGACCGGGACTGCGAGGCGGGGAGGAGCCGGCGCTCGGCTGGGGCTGCGGGGGCGGCGACGGCGGGAGCGGCGGTGGTGGCGGCGGCGGCGGGTCCGGCGGTGGCGGCAGGTGGCCCCGCGCTCGGCGGCCGGCCCGGCCGGGGGCGGGCTGGAAGGTGGCGCCTCGGGCGGGGGCCGGTCCCTGCACCAGGTGACCTGTTCCGGCCGGGATCCGGGCGGCCTCGCCATGCAGCGGCGTGGCGCCGGGCGCTGGTGGCCGAGGCGGCGGCAGCAGCAGCAGCAGCAGCAACAGCAGCAGCAGCAGCAGCAGCCCCCGCCGCCCGCGGTCGTCGTCCCTAGGGCAGCAGCCATGGCCCCCCCGAGCGGAGGGGTCCCCCCGGGCCTCGGCGGCCGCCCCGCGCGCACGCTGCTCCTGCTCTGCTACCTGGTGAGCGCCGGACCCCGCGTGGGTCCTCCCCGCGGTGCGGGCCTGGGGACGCGGGTGGGGGCGCGCGGGGACCCCCGCCTCGGGAGGTGGGGACGGCGCCACTAGTTCCCTCTCTTCCTCGCCACTGCGCCCCGGGCGAGATCCTTTCCTGTCACCCCACACCGCCGGGAAGCCGCGCCACCCCGCTCTGCTCTCTGCCTCGCGGCGCACTGCTCCCCAGCTCCCTCCCTTAGCTCCTGGGCTTCCCTCTCGCCCTTCCTGCGCCCAACTTCTCTCTCTCTTTCCGCACCTGCCCCACCTCGACCCTCCTTGGAGTTTCCACCCGCTCCTCCCGGCCCGGACGGTTCTGTGCCCACACACCTAGCGTTTCCACCGCGCTTCAACTCCTCCTTGGTCACTCCGGCCAAGTTGCGGGTGCCAGAAAGAAATCTAGTTCTTTGTAACAGGCTTCCCGTCAGAGTGGTGACTTTAGCTGCGTCTTAAACATTGTCATTTCAGAGAACGTGTCTGGCTTGTGCGTGTCAGTTTGCGATCTGCACACTTCTTGGCTTCTGTTTTACTCATCAGCTGCATGGCTGTAACCTATTTTGCAGAACCGACTTATTTTAGATGCTGGAGTAGTTAAGACCCTCAGAACAAGGTGGGGAAGTGTTTCTCACTTCCTCTGATGGCTGGCTTTCTCCTGTTTTTGAATTCTCCTAAACAATCGTAAATTTACAGCAGGTGACGCCCTTGCCACCCAGGCTACCTTCTGTTCCGGGATCCTGCAGAAGCCTGGGGTTATCTCGCCATATATTACTGTAAATAAATGAAATGGAAATTGCTGAATCATGAAACTGATGTAATAGGAAATTCACAGAATGCTAAAGAAAAAAAATGAGCAATGTCATTGTCCAGAATTCTTTTCATTTATGTGGCATTGTCATTATTTGGAGTCTTTTCTGCTTAGAAGCTAAAAACTGCTTAGGAGATCCTGGCAAGAATCAGAATTCGATTCTGAAGAAATTTGCCACCTAGCTCAAGTTCTTTTTTTTTTTTTTTTTTAACATTCTTTACATCTTGGATGGTTCATTTCTTGAGGCAAGAGGGTGTAAAAATGCAAATTGTAATTCTGCCGTTGCATCTACCTGTTGAACAATCTTTGCTTTTACTTGTGTTTCAAAATTAGCCAATACCAAATTCTGTGGTTGAGTTTACTTCATATTTTCATAAGAAGTTGTCAGTTAGCATGAATGATTTTTTTCGCCCAAGGGATATTATTATTTAATATTTATGCCACAGGGTTACAGCACACAGGCTCATAAATAAAACTGCCACAACAAATGACAGGGTTTCAGTTTAAACAGATGATCCCTGTACACGAGGCACCGCTGGTGACGTACAGAGGCAGAAATGGTGTGCTAGAACGGCTGGTGAGTATCAACAGTTCAGGTAGTCTGGAAAGTTCCACATGGGAGATCTCAAGACCTGGCCAGGAGAGGCTACTTCTTGATAGTGTAAGCAATCAGAGTAACAAGTGCAAAACCTAAAGGCCTACACGGTCTGTGGGAAGAGAGACAGAGAGGATGGAGCAAATCCAGGAGTTCTGTGTGGGCCAAGCGGGATTCGAGAGAACAGATTACAGAGAGGGTAAATGGATGGCAGGGTACACCGGAGGACATAGGGAAGTGGCAAGGTAGAGAGTTCTGGAAAGAGAAATTATAGAGAACACTGTAGTGTGGGAAATAACTAGAGCATAGATGAACGTCTTGGCAGCCGGGGAAGGAATGGATTTTGGAACATCATGGAGGGGATCTGTCCATTGCTTCTTGCCCGTGTGTGGTTCCCTGCTGATGAGATTAAGATATGCTGCTGTGGAAAAACTAGTAAGCAATAGAGCCCCTGGCAACTGAATGAGAAGGCTTTGCACGCCCAAGGAGGCAAAGCCAACGTAGGAGGCAGTGGGCAGGTTTCTTTCAAGTGTCTAGCCATGTGCTGGGGATTTTGCTCCTCAGGTGTGTTCTACCTGAGATATTTATGAAAGGGACCACCTCTGGATCTTGGAGAAGCTTGGGGTGTGGGAAAACATCTGAAGAATGAGCAACCAGAGAAAGCTGGGCCTGATGGCACATGCCTACAGTATCAATGACTCCGGAAGCAGGAGGATTGAGTTTGAGGGCTGAGGCAGACTGCATAACCTGGCCAGACCTTAATTCAAAATTAAAAAATGGGTTGGGGTGCAGCAGTAGTGGAGCACTTGCAAAGTATGTGCAAAGACCAGGGATCAATCCCCAAGTACCACCAAACAAACAAACAAACAAACAAAAAAAAAAAAAAGAAAGAAAAGAAAAGAAAGACAGAAAAAAACAAGAAAAAACTGAGAAACGATGCAAATGCATCATTTTGTGCATTCTCCTTAATCAAGGAATGCTTCCTGGAGGAAGTAATTGGTCAGGGGAATAGAGTTGGACAGGTAGAGGGTAGATGGTACAGAATAGCTAGGGAGGATCTTAGGAGTAGGAAAACACTATAAGGTGAAAGCTATTCCATAATTTGGAAGCCATAATAAAAGCTTCCATTGTGCTAAGTCATTTATAGTCATCATCCAATATTAATCTTAGCAATAACCTTGTGAGGTAAGAAGTATTATGACCTCCATTCAGATGAGGTAACAGAGGCTCAGAGAGGTTAAGTATATTGCCCCAGGCCACCCAGATTGTCTCAGATTCAACCCAAGCCTGTCTTCCCTCCGGAGCCCCAGCTTTAACCCATGCTAGTTTATTGCCTTGTAGATTTTGCTGCTTGTAACCCATTCCCCTCATGCATAAGTGTATATTCCATTAGCAATGCTCTAGCAATTAGTAGTTACTCTGCACTTGGCCAGGATGTGAGGACGTGTCTAAAGTAACCTAAAATACAAAGCAGGAAGCACAGGCCACAGAACAGAAGCAGGATGTTAAAGAGGGAGGGAGGGAGGGGGAGAGAGTGAGAGAGGAGAGAGAGAGAGAGAGAGAGAGAGAGGAAGAGAGAAAGAGAGAAGGAGAGGGACAGGCAGAGGGAGGGGGAGAGAGAGAGAAAGAAAGAAGGAAAACCAGAAAGCCTTTGCCAGGGGTAACGCAGAGGTAAAGCACTGGGTCTTTCTGTAGTCCAGGGACAGCTGGCAGGGTTAGCATTTGAGTTGTATGAATGTGCGTCCCAAGCGTATAGTGAGTATGCACTGGAATGCGTTCCAAAGCCAAGCTGTTGATGATTTAGGGGCTGATTCCTGTTTGGTGTTAGCCTGCTCACAGAGCCGGGTTGAAAGTGGCTTTCAGAACAGATGGCTTTGAGCCCCTGCCCCCCCCTCCCAAGCACATCCCCCAGAGCCAGGGTCCTGAGGAGCGTGGCCTCCTTCTCCACGGGCTGGGACAGAGTAACCTTCAGTACCAGCCCACGAGGAGTACTGACTGTAGCTAGGATACTGCCAAAGCATGAATAATTGTGATGAGGCCTGAAAGATAAGTCACGGAGCTGTGCCAGGCAGATTTCTGAAAAGATGATCTCTGGTTCCAGTGACTGCCAGAAAATTCTGAGGTCACCAAAAGTCAAGATGCAGGGAGCCTCCTCGGAGAGGGCAAGGGTCTCGAAAGCAAAGGGTAACGAAATTGCATCCTCTGAGGTCCCTGTTGCTGAGAAGCCTGCACCGCTCAGGACTCAAGCTGCCCGGCAGACCCACTTTGTCATTTGCTTGCACTATTAACGCCTCCCTTCCTCCACACCTAGCTGGAACCGGCCTGAGGCGTCCCCAGCCCCATCTGTGCCAACCATGCTTCTAGAAGGCAGTCCTGTCCATTCCAATTCTGGTCTCGAATGTATAATTTTTTTCTTAAGTGAGAAAATAAATCTCCCCATGGCCCGTATTGATGTCAGCCATAGAGGTGAAATATTCCGAGTGGACATTTGAGCTTGTTAGACACCTAGGAGGGCAAAGAAATAAGAGGACATTAGCAGCTCAGATATATGTAGGTATCGTTAGCAGACAGCGACTGTGATAGATCCGTGTACAGGAGTCTGTTTATAGCCGTATCCCATCCATTATCCATCTAGGAGTGTTCGTTAGCCCCTCACTATGTGTGCAGCGCAAAATGTGGGAGATCCCAGCAAGGTTAGGGACCTTCAGTTATTCGGCTCAGGGAAGCGTGACTATGGATATTTGAGATACAGAAATGATTCTCGAACTTCTCCTCCTCCAGCAGCCTCCACATTCATTTTGACTGTAGCTCCTGAAAATCTCCCACGCCACGGCACTTGCCTTTTGCCTTCTGTTTGCTCTGGCTGCCTGTTGGCAAAACCAAGAGCCAGAGGAAAGGCAGAAGAAATGAAGAACCCAGACAATGCTCTGGGAAGATGGATAGACCGAGAACACCATAAATAGCCTAAAGTGAATTCAGTTACCCTGTTTATTGGCTCATCCCGTGCCCTGGAGAAAGCAGCTGAGGGGCAGGAGGGCTGAGGAACTGTGGCAAGATTCTGCTTCGGTAGCTCTTGCCTGCCAGCCTTACCTGGAGAAGGGCTTGCTCACACTGCTGAGTGCGTGTCTGTGTGTAAGCGACTGCCTCTTCTTCCCAGACTTGAGGCTTATTACAGGAAGGAGTATCGGCCCCCTCCCCCTTTCAAGATGGCAACAACAATGATGACGTCTCCAGAGTTCCTCATCTGTAGCCAGGAAGTGGTGATAGATAAAGGCAAGAGAGTTGAGAGCACTGTTTGGGGTGTTTCTGGGAGGCAAGAGGCATGCCACCTCTGACTTTGCAGTCAGCCAAGATGGATTTGAATTCCGATTCTGCTTTCTCAGAGCTCGTTGACCTTGGACAAGTTACTTACCCACTCTGACTCCATTCCACGCTCTCAGTAAAATAAGAATGCACTGTTGGGAAGATGAAATCAGAAGTGAGAATTTCCATGAAGTCCTATGTGAGGCTGAGGCTAGGCAGGAGTGAGATTGAACACATCTGTTGCAGTGTCTAGCACACATCATTGTTGTTAGGTGCCGTCGAGTTGGTATCCAACTCATAGCAACCCTCATAGGGTTTTCAATGGCAGACTGTTTCGGAATTGCCTTGGGAGTGGATTGCCACGTCCTTCTCCCATTTTTGCTGTGCTGGGAATTGAACTCGGGACCTCAGAGACTGCAGCGCAGCGCTCTACCAACTGAGCTAAATCCTAGCCCCACACATTAGGACACATTAGGTCCTCACCAAACCAACCTTAGTTACACTGTGTGATTTGAGTCAGAAAGGGCATATTGAATGGTATGGGGAGGGGTGGGTGGCTCTCACGAGCTTGGAATATTGATCATTGGTGTAGGGGTGTTTTTCTGGCCAGCCCTCAGTTTGAGAAGGACGAGAGCTTGACTGGGAACGGTTTCCCAAGGCACATCGTGATTCTGAAGTCCCTCTTGACATCATCGCCCATTCTGCTTAATTGCATACTTTGTTGACATAAACAGAATTTTTGCCTATTAGATCTAGTCAGCAGAAATTGGAAGAACAGGGCTTTTAAGCCAGTACAATTATTTCTTTGACCTATGGAAATTTTGATCTGGCCAGTTTGGAGAGAGCGTGCTGTCAGGTGACTGATAGGCTGCAATGGGCAGAGATGAGGAAAACAGACGAAACTCAATTATTGTTTGCATATCAGAGCTATCCGAATACCAATGTAAGCGTAAATGAACTTCCCAGAGGGAGATGTGAGCGATTTGAGATTTTCCAATCTCTCTTTGTTCCTTCAATACCAAGTGGACCATGTAGAGAAAAGAGCTGAGTTTCGCAGCTCTTTGGAACAGAATTATTTGACTAGAGACCCTCCTTATCGATTTTGTTTAAAGGAACCAAATGCAGTCATACTGAAAAAAGTTTAGGCCTCATTAATAGTTTTGTTTCTTTTCCATCCAGAAGATACATGAATTCATCTGTTTCTCGATTCCCAGGGTGAATTAATATATTTAGGTCTCCAAATATGGGTCTTCTGTTGTCAACATGCATTAGCTGGTCAATTTATTTATTTATTTTTTAAAATTACAATACGCACACAATTTCACAAAGGCGAGGGAGTCTATGTTTTGTGACTTTGTGTGACATTGTCAATTCTGACTTTGTTTAGGCTGACTTCCACAGACATTTGAGGGCACAAACGTGTTTCAGTTCCCAGCTCCAAGTGTCCAGAACACATCATTAGCTTCTAGGGTGGGCCATCTATGTGGCTGCCTAAATGGAATAATTTGAGGGGCATAGAGATGTCCCTCTTCACCCCCAAATACCTTGGTGAGAGCTGCAGTGCATCTGAGCTGTGCTTTTAAGGCATTATCTCACAGAGCTGGTATAGAAATGCAGATCTGTGACAATTTCTCAGTATTTTTTCATTATCACATTAACATGGATGAACTTGCCAGAAGAGCAGGAGTCCAGCAGAGAATAGCGGGATGGGAAATTTAGAAAATTTAATTTGTGTTTTTGTTGTAGAGAAATGGAAAAGTTCTAGAATGTAGGGCAGTTGTCTGAAAGACCTGGAGGGAGAGAAAAATAGAGAGAAGTCCACTCCAAATGTGTAAGCTGGTGCCACCTTCCTGGACCTCTGCGTCCCTAGGTCAGCTCTGTTCCCACCCCAGGGGCCTGAGGTGCCGAAGGGTCAGGTCTCTTCAGAAGGAGCTGGTGGGGCTCCTGGTGAGGGTGGTGGCCCCCTTACAAGAGAACTTGGGGCTGTCAGGGAAGGATGATGGACACTCAAGTTTGGATCAAGTCTTTTGGTTCACAGGCAGGTGTCCCAGGGCTGTGAAAGAGTGACACGAGAGGGACCTTTGAGGACCTGGTGGGAACACCCACGTCCAAGACTTTGCTTTAGCAAGAGATATGCTAAACTCCTACCTTGTGCCAGTCTGTGTCCTAGAAACTGGAGACATAGCAGTGACATGGATTCTAACTTTGTAATTTCTAGACAAAGGAACGTGTGAGTTCTTTTTTTTTTAGCTTGTGTTAATGCGACCTGGCATGTGAAAATACCTGTGAAGGCTGGACACGTGTCATGCCTGTAGCTGGAACTCTTCAAGTTAATTGCCTTATTTTCCTGGCAGGAAACAGCTTATAGCCATGCACATGACTTGAGCCAGGAAATCCGCTTCAGCTTAATCAATATTTAGAATGTGATGTGTTGCTAATCGGTGTTGGTTTTGTACATAACAGAGGTAGCCACAACTCATGATGTAGCAGCTGTCCACTGGGGCTGCTCTAGCCTGCAAGATGGCAGTTTCCTTTATTGCAGAGGTACCCCAAAGACTGTAGTTTGTGAGGCCTGCTTGAGGGACTTAGACCATGCTCTACACATGCCACTTAGGGTGATTTCAAGACCCCCCTTTGGGGCCAACACAGCCTTGTTACATTACAAAACATTGCCACTCCCTGAAGTTTCTTTTCTCTTGTGTATGAACGGTCACCCATGCTTCTCCCACTTCTTGAATTATCCATGAAATTATATCTCTTTGCCCTGCCCAGCTTCAAGTGGTCATATGACTTGGATCATGTCAGGTAAGAAGCTGAAAATGTGCAAATGCTAACAGACCTTTGTTTCAGAGAAGCTGCTGGGGCTGTCTCTAACAAAAGAGAGAACAGCAGTCAGGAGAGGAAGGGGTGAGGCTTTTATGGGCTCTAGGTGGGAGGGGAAGGGTGATAGATATATCATATCTGGACAGGTAGGAGGCGAATGTGTGGAGGGTTCTGATAGCCTGAAAGAGGGAAAAGAAAGTAATCATCAGTTGCCAGCACCAGGGCAGATTTTGAGTTAGGTTTTGGTGGGTTTTTTTGGCAGGCTTTTTGAGGACTGGGGCATAGTGGGTAGAAGAAGGTACCACCTTATAGGAAGTTGCTATTTTGTAACAGGCCCAGCTTAACATTCCAGTGGTTTTGTTTTGGGTTGATTGGGTGGAGGTTATCATCTTCTGTAACTTTTTTTTTTTTTTCTCCAGTACTGGGGATTGAACCCAGGGCCTCACTTGCATGCTTTGCAAGTGCTGGACCACTGAGCTGCACCCTCAGCCCATTTTTTAAACTTTTTTTTTTCTTTGAGACAGGATCTCCCTAAGTTTCCCAGACTGCCTCTGGTCTTGAACTTGCGATCCTCCTGCCTCTCCCTCCCGAGCCACTGGGATTGTAGGTGTGTGCCACCACCCCCAGCTACATCTTCTGTAACTTCTTCCAGCTGAAAAGGGGTGTTATTTTTGGATGAGGGGGCTGATAGGGAGTGGATGAAGGCAGGATGTCTTGGTATGGGGGAAGATCATGTCCTTTGCAGAGTGGTCAGTATCCCGCCATGAAGAGTTCAGTGACTGCCTGGTTGGTGAAGGTGCACATGCGTTCCTGTAGAAAAATTTGAAAACAGCAAAACAGACAAGGCACAAAGGCTAACACTAATAAGAGCATGAGTAAGGGTCCAATTAGGGGTCGGAACTAGGACATCCAGGGCAGCTGTGCAAACCAGGAACCCCAAGAATCTGACAGATCATTCCTGAAATAAACAATAGCAAGATGTCAGCACCCAGCACCTGGGAACCTTAGAAAAATACGGAGTCAGGTGTCATTGACTACACAAAAGTGAAATTGTGCCTGATTGGGTTTTTCATCCCATTTCTCCTAAGTGATAACTCCTACAAAGCCTATCTTCTGCCATTCTGTGTACTTCAGAATTCTACCTAGAATAACAAAAATGGGAGAAGGATGTGGCAATCCATTCCTGAAGGAATCTAGAAACAATCAGCTGTTCATAACCCTATCAGAGTTGCTATGAGTCCGATCTGACTTGACAACACCTCACAACAACAACAATCTGGACCAGTGGTTTGCAAACCATGGCACACGGGCCAGTCCAGCTAGCTGCCTGTGTTTGTAAACAAAGTCCGGTGAGACCGTAGCTTCCTTCCATTATGTATTGTCCCTATGGCTATTTTCACACCACAATAGAGCCAAGTAGACACCAAGTGTCCTGCAACACCTAAAGTAAGTCAGCCCCTCATACCCATGGGTTCCAAGCAACTGGATTCAACCAACAATCAAAAATACCTGAGAAATAGTTGCACCTGTCCTGAACAAGTACAAAGATTTTTTTGTAATTATTTTCTGAATGATACCGTATAAAAACTATGTATATACCATTTACATTGTATCAGATAAGTAACCTAGAGATGGTTGAAATGCATGGATGGTTTGTTATCTGCAAGTATACCATGTTATATAATGGACTTGAGGATCCACCCGTGTTGGTATCCTTGTGTGTCCTGGGACAAAACCCCCATAGAAACTGGGGGATGACTGTCCAGCTTTTACAGAAAAAATCTGCTGATTTCAAATTTAGAATAACGCCATCTAGTAGAAAATTCAAGCCACATAAATAATTTTATATTCAGTAGTTGTCACATTAAAAAACAATGCCAGGCACCACGGAGCCCGCCTGTAATCCCAGCAACTGAGGAGGCTAAGGCAGGAGGATCTCAAGTCCAAGGCCAGAGGCAGCCTGCACAACTTATCAAGATGTTGTCTCAAAATAAAAAATAAGAAAGGGACTAGGGGTGCCACTTAGTGGCAGAGCACTTGCAAAATATGTACAAGGACCTGGGTACAACTCCTAGTACTGAAAAAAAAGTAAACAAGAACAAATGTGATTAATTTTAATATATTTTATTTAGGTCTTTGTATCCAAATATAGTATTATCATTTGAACATGTAATCAATATAAAAATTATTAATGAGATATTTCATGTTGTTGTTGTTGTTGTTAGGTGCCGTCGAGTTGGTATCCGACTCATAGCGACCCTTTGTACAACAGGGGAAACACTATTGTCAGTGCTTCTCTGCTGTTCCTAGGGTTTTCAATGGCAGATTGATTTTTGGGAGGGGGTTGCCAGGTCCTTCTCCCAAGCCTACAGCTTCTGGTGTTCCCAGGTGGTCTCCCATCCAGGTACTAACCAGGCCCGACCCTGCTTAGCTTCTGAGATCTGACGGGATCTGATGCCACAGGGCTACCGCTGCAGGCGAGATATTTCATAGCCTTTGTGAAAATGCCAAGGCTTTGAAATCTATTGTATATTTTACACTCGGGCACCTAGCAGTTAGGAGCAGCCACATGACAAGTGGCTAATCCGCCTTGTGACTACCATAGTGGGGAACATATGTCTAGATTCTGAATCCCTTGGTTTGCTTGTAGCTGCACTTGAGACTTTCAACCAGGTGAAAATAAAATAATCTTCATATGATACTATAGATATTTTCTTTGAAACAGAATTTAAGAGATGGGCTCTGGAGAGGCCCAGGGTGAGGTGTGAATATACCTTCCTCATCCGCAATGTTGTGAGTGTAACACATCAAGCAAAACTGAAACCATGCCCAGCAGCTGCGCTTATTAATGCAAAAAAGTGTGACTGGTGCATTTTTAGCAATCAGATGTAAAATAATGAACTGGATTATTATTAACTTCACTTTGCAGCCAATCTAGAGAAATCAAATGGCTCTTCTCCTGCTTACTTATTTCTTTATTTTTGTAGTACTGAGGTCGTTGAACCCAGGGCCTCATGCTTGCATGCTTTGCAAGTGCTGGACCATTGAGCTCTATCCCTAGCTCGTTTTTTCAATTTTTTTTTTCTTTTAATTTTAAGACAGGGGCTTACTAAATTAGGCAGACTGCCTTTGGTCTTGAATTTGCCATCCTCCTGCCTCCGCCTCCCGAGTTGGTGGGATTACATGTGTGACCCATGGCCACCGGCTTCAGCATTCAGTTTAAATGAGGTTTCTGCTGGAGGTCATAGCGTCAGCCTGAAAAATGTGCTGGAAAGCTGGGCATGGTGGCACAGGCCTGGAATACCAGCTGTGGAATTCCCTAGGCTGGGGTCCTACTACCATGGTGAGTTGGAGGCCAGAGACAGCCTGCGCAATTAGGGAGACCCTCTCAGAATAAATAAAACAAAGAGGGTGGGTGTCTAGCTCAGTGGTGGAGCGCCCTGGGCTCAATTATCCAGTACCGCAAAAAAAGAAAAAAAAAAAAAAAGCTGGGAAAAAAATCAATCAAGTGAGAGCATTGGGCCTGGTGAGTTTTAAGGAATGAAAAGAATGAAGAAGAGGTTTGGAGTCATTCTTCGGAAAAGGACGCAATGTGATAGTTGATAGACCGTGGCATGATCGGACCAGGCTCCCTGTTGTCTCACTGAATAGGTAAATGTCTTCTTGCATGGATGTAGCGAGGAAGCATCTGGGGCATTGCCCTGGCATAAGGCTTACTGGCCACCCAGGGGCTGCTCCTCGGGCCTAGCACCATCAACACCAGCAATCACCAGCTTTGGGCGGACCCTGTTGCACGTCCCACCGCTCCCCTGGGGGCTGCGTGCTTCCTGGTGCATCTGACAGAATGAAGGAAGGAATCGCAGGTTTGGGAGGAACACTAAGTGCTGAGGGCTCGTCTGCTGCAAAGTTCTCTACTTCCGATTACAAGACTATGTTTGTATTTGTTTTCTGCCTGTAATCTGCCAGAATAGATGAGAGTGTAAAACAATTAAGCCTGTCCCTGCAGGACAGTTTAGGCTATATCCATTCTTTTGGTGTGTATTCCCATAAGTTTCTCATGGCTAATCGAAAGGAATGGCCAGTCCTTCCATTCTCTTTCTGACATTTGCAGAAACTACATTTTCCACTTTCACCTTTTAGAATGGTTGCTCTCCACCCTTTTTGAATATCCATGTGGAACAAACTTCAGAAGATAAAGTATATAGTACAATGCATAGCTCCCTCTGTCTCATGGTCACCTGTCTCATGGTCCTTAGCCATATTCCTTTTAAACAGCGAAAGCTAAGTGTATTAACAGTGAATTTTTTGAGCCACACATGTGTTTCATAACCCAATGTAATATTTCTGAACCTGCCTGAAAACAACCACCACCAAAACAAAATAAAAAAATCCTTAAATATCTTTTAGCGATCATTCCATTATCTATACATGATCTTCCTCTTTTCATAGCTGTATAGTAATCCCGGGGTAGATTATTATAATTTATTTAACTAACCCACTCTTGATGGGTGTTTAAACTTTCAATCTTCCGCTGTTACAGTGTTGCTTACTTTACTTAGTATGTCTCCAAGGTTCATCTCATATCTGTCAGAGCAGATATGAGAATTTTATTCTGTTGTGATGTGCTAAATCGCTTTTTTTTTATCCATTCATCCTTTGATGGACACATGAGTTGCTTTTAGGTGTTGGGAGTAATGCTACTGTGAACATGAGTGTACAAACACCTCTTCAGGTACTTGCTGTCAACTGTTTTGGGTATAAACCCAGAACAGATCTCTGGGTCAGATCATATGGTACCTATATGCTTAATTTTTTTTTTAAAGAAACTTCCAGAGTGTTTTTTATAGAAGCTGCACCAGTTTACATTCCCACCAGCAGTGCCCAAGGCTTCTGGTTTCTCCACATCCTTGCCAACACTCGTTTTCTGTTTTTCTTTCTTTGAACAGTAGTCATCTTAATGGGTGTGGAGTAGTCCAAAGTGACCTGTTCGCTATTGTGTTTTGGACTCCTGAATCACAAAGTCAACATTCAGAAGTGCTCTTAGCCATCCACATTTCAGTGCCTCATGCTCAAAACATCGCCTTGATTTCCTAGTCAAGCTTCCTGGGTTTTCTTCTGGAAGAAATGTCCACATTGAGAGGGGCTGGACGTTTAAAGAACCAACTAAGTACACACACAGCTAAAATCTTTTTTGGTGCAGGTTGCTTCGTTCACGGTGAAAGAATCAGACAACGCAGTGTTGTGGTCCAAGCTTGCTGTGTGTGTGCCTTCGAGTAGCAGAAAGCTCCTGCTGGTCCACCCTTCAGGCAGGCTTGTCCTGGCTCTGCCCTGGGAGCAGATAAAGGGACCAGGTTGTCATCGCCATTATGTTCCCTCCCAGGCGTCCTTTGAGCTTTCCTCCCTTCCTTTGATTTGGCAGGGTCTGGCCACCATTTGAAGTCAGGACAATAGTTTAAAAAATGTCTGAAGCTGGGTTTTCTCTTTTCCATTCTAAGGCAGGTGCCATTGCTGTTGGATTTGTTGTGGCCCACGTCCCGCATTTGAAAGTCACCCCTGGAGTTATCGCCACGTAGCTTTGAAAGTCACATTTTGCTCAGCAGATGCTACAGAGCCCGAGGAGTTTAATGTGGCCGAATCTTCATTTGTGTGTGGCGTTGGCTCTGCTCCAGCTGCTCCGGAGTGCTTCCGACGTTTCTTACCTTCCACATTCATTGCTTTATGTAGCTCAGTAGCTTTTCATCTCAGGAAAATACTGATTCGTGTGTGCATGGGTACATGTGATGAATTTTTAACTTTCTGGCATTTCTTACTTGTTTTTTCTCCTTTTCAGAACTTTGTCCCATCTTTAGGTAAGCAGACTTCCCTGACTACGTCGGTGCTGCCCAAAGCAGAGCAGAGCCCTGCTTACAAAGACTTTATTTATTTTACTGCCTCGGAAGGAAGCGTTCGCAACGTCTCTGAGGTCTCCGTGGAGTATTTATGCTCTCAGCCTTGCGTTGTCAATCTGGAAGCGGTTGTTTCATCTGAGTTCAGAAGTAGCATCCCTGTGTACAAAAAGAGGTGGAAGAATGAGAAGTATCTTCACACCAGCAGGACACAAATAGTACATGTGAAATTTCCAAGCATTATGGTGTACAGAGACGATTATTTCATCAGACACTCCATTTCCGTATCCGCGGTGATACTACGAGCCTGGATTACTCACAAACACAGTGGTGGAGACCTGAATGTTAAATGGGAGGAAAATGTGATCCATGCGGTGGCAAAGAATTATACTCTGCTGCAGACCGTCCCGCCTTTTGAACGTCCTTTCAAAGACCATCAGGTGTGCCTTGAGTGGAACATGGACTATATTTGGAGCCTTTGGGCCAACAGGATTCCACAGTGTCCTTTGGAAAATGGTAGGTCATTTGCCCAGCTGGGAACCTCATCTGAGTGTCTTTAGATAGGCTGTATCGTCATAGGATGGCAGGAGGCAAGGAGAATGGAAGGGCATCCCGAGTCTGTCGTTGTGGAATTGGGGGACAAAAAGAAAAATAAAAAGGGGAAGAGAAGAGAAAGACTAGGGGAGAATAGGGTGGAAGAGGAAAGAAAAGGAGAGATCAAGGGGCCGTGGAAAGGAGCCTTTGAGAGGATCAGATCTGCTGTCAGTTAGCAAGGAAGGTGAATGCCACTGAAACAAGGACCGGGAAGATCTTCCCCCCGAGTGCTCGAAGTTTCTATTATTTGTGAGCAGAATGCTTTGTCCCTGAGGAGATGAGACCCTGAAGGAGGAATCTGTGTGTCAGACAGGGAGACTGTGGCTCAGAATGGTAACTCCCGCCTGGGGCCACTTCAACTCCACCACTATCTGTGTAACTATGGGATTCTCTTGAGTCTCAGTATTTTTACATATAAAATGGGATAACAGTCATTCCCTCCGAGCAAAGTGGTCAGGATTAAGTGAAGTGGAATCTCTTAGCACATGACCAGAAGTCAGTGAACAGTAGCTCTATGACAGTCCGATTCCACACTAAAAGCCCGTCCAGGAGGCTTGCTGTCCCTTTTATAGCCCCCCTTACCTATGTGCGATGTAGATATCTGAGGTGCACTTAGAAGCGGGGACTGAAGTTCTTCTGTGGGTAGGAGAAGCACCTGGCTTTTGGGATGCTGAGCACCTGCCAGCTGCTCTGCTCACTCTGTCAGGGCATCAAGCTTCCGGGCCTCCACCCAGGGTCTGCTCTCATTTCCTAAGGTGCCGCCCCAAGACCACGTGTGTGAGAGAATCACTCAGGACTCTTCTTGTAAATGCAGATTCCCAGGCTCCATCCTCCCTCTCTTCAGGGTTTGGAGTGGGGACGGCAGGGCCCTTGAATCAGCATTTTAAATGGACTGTGATGCACCCTGAAACTTGAGCTTCTGGGCTAGGAGTGGAGCTGGTGGGACTTTGATTCCCATCATGCCTGAGGCCTCACTCCCAGGCAGGCATGGTGGGTGGAGAGTCTCCATGGCCTGTGGCAACAGACTTTTCTGTAGGACATGCCCCATGCCTCTTAGTCCACAGCAGGACTGGCCTGGGACAAGGTGACACATGCTGGACTGGGACACATACTCCCTGTTCTTCCTCTAGTGACCAAATTCTTGTCAGCTCTGGGTACTTATTCCTGGGGAAACAAAGGCTGTGGTGATTTCTTGGTGATGCCCCAAAATAATTCTGCTATGCAATGAAGACTTAAACACATGTGTGGGCCATGTAGTGCCTTGGGTCCTAAGTCCACTCGCCCTCAGACCAGCACATTTGACATCTTTGTTTTTGTTTGTTTGTTTGTTTGTTTGTTTGTTCTTTTGGTACCGTGGGGTTGAACCCAACACGCCTCATGCATGCTTTTGCAAGTGCCCTACCACTGAGCTGCACCCCCAGCCCATTTTTAAATTTTCATTTTGAGACTAGGTCTTGCTAAGTTACCCAGGCTGCCTCTGGCCTCGAACTTGTGATCCTCCTGCCTCTGCCTCCAGAGTCACTGGCATTACAGGTGTGCACTGCCATGCCTGGCTCCGTTAACATCCTAAAAACTCTTTATTTTGAATGGAGTCACAGGAAGTTGAGCACATGGTAGAGAGAGTCCTGTGTATCCTGGCCCAGCTTCTCCCACTGGTGCTGCCTTCTGTAATTACAGCACAACACCCAAACCGGGGAACAAGCGTGGATCCAATACTGTTCAGTAAACCACAGACCAAGTTCAGGTTTCCCCAGTTTTTGCATGCACTTGTGTGTGTGTGCGCTTGCGTGTGTGTATGTATGTGCACGCGTGAGTGTGTGCCGTACCATACAATTGCATCCTACATTTTGGTGGTGATTCCTGTACAGAGCTCTCTAGAAGAAGGAGGCAAATTCCCTTTCTGTGTGTTTATGCACGCCTTGCCAGTAGAGTGGGTGGGTAATTAGAAGTCTGAAATAAGTCGAGTGGCTCGCGTTTTCTTGATCGATGTGCAGCCCTCCTCCAGGCAGAGCCCTATGCTAGCGTCTGTGTGGAATGCCTTCCGCGGGGATACCTAATTTATCAAGCAGAAGGGAGCGCAGGGGGCACACAGCCCCAGTTTTGCTTTTCCTCCGACTTTGTCAGGGCTTAATGATTCCATTTCATGTTTGGCAAATCATATATTTCCCGCTGAAGAATGACCGAATTGCAAGCTGGAAGTTTCCAAATGAAATCATTTACGAACTGGCTCAGTAATTTAGGCCACCTGAACATACCCTTAAAATGTGAAACGGCTTTTCCTTTCTTTTGTTGTTCCATCCCATATTCACGAGAGGCTTGGGAGCAGCACAGTGGGATTTTCCTTTCCACCTTCTTCAGAGCATTACTTGTGGTGTAAGAGCCAATCTAATAAAGTCAGAACGCAAAAGAAAAGCTTTCTTAAGGGTTAAAATCCCTGAAAATGGTGATGGTTGGGGGGAGCTCTGTGCACTCTCAAAATCAGCCCTGTTCCTCCAGCAGTGACTTGTTTACCAAAAAGGGGAGCATTTTTTCTCTCCCTCTCTTTAGAAGACAGATCACAAGAGCCAGAGCAGCCACCCTGTGGAAAGTGTCCCCAACCTTTGTACTGGATTCCGGCTGCAGGGTGGGAAGGGCCAGGCCTCTGCCTTGTTCTTAGCAGGGGCTTCTTTGCTCTTGATAAACGAGAGTCAAACCAGAACAGAAGATAGCATTGCGAGCCACGGAACAGAGCCTTGGGGGCACCTGTCGCGCCTGGTTCCCTTCACAACCTGCAGCCTCCGCTAATGCAGGGTTTGGGGAAGTGTTTCCTGTGTTAAGTGCCTGGTGGCCTGTGATGGCTCTGCCTCTGAACTGCAGAACCCCTGCCTGGCTTTCATTTTCTTTTTCGTTTATGAAGAGAGTCCAAGCTGCGGAGCTGGGATGTTCCAGGAGCCTGGCTGGAGTGCCCTCCAACCCGGCGCAGCTTAGGCTTCCAGGCGAGGGCTGCCTGCGCCCAGACACGCCCCTCAGCAGCTTATCTTCTTTGTCAAGACCTGCACCAGGGCTCCTGCTCTGACTTTTCATGGAGAACCAGCACACATTTGCCCGGCCTTGCTGGCGAATCCTATCCCAGATTGGAAGTCAGCCTCCTTGCAAACACTTGCAAGCTAAGGCTCAGCCCTGCCCGTGTTGGGCACACCTGTCCCTGCTGCGTTCTGGGCATGTGGGCCATAGGTGGCTAAGCAGGCAACGCCTGTGGCTCCCTTACTGTTGTCTGTTTCCTTGGGGGAGGGGACAGACCTGATCTGTTGTCCCTCACAAGTCACATGGCACATGATTCATGCTTGAACTCCACCACACAGGCTGGGGCGAGTACCCCCATCTGGGCCTTTCCCCTCCACTAGATTTCTCTTCCTGTTGCACCCAATGGTGAGCATTAGCCAGTGCTGTTGGCAGCAGCGCTGTGTATATATCACCTACTCAATCCCTAGGGCTGGGATTTAGCTCAGGTGGTAGAGTGCTGCGCTGCAGTCTCTGAGGTCCCGAGTTTGATTCCCAGCACCGCAAAATGGGAGAAGGATGTGGCAACCCACTCCCAAGGTAATCCCGAAACAGTCAGCCATTGAAAACCCTATGAGGGTTGCTATGAGTCGGAGTCGACGGCACCTAACAACTCAATCCCTCCTTGCCATGGGTGCTGCTGTCATCCTGGCCTAAGTCACTGCCTTCCTGGACTCCAGCCACCACCTGCAAGTGGCTTCCCAGCTTCACCCTGGCCCTGCCTTCTCCTCCACCAGGAGCCAGGACAAGCTGGTCACCTCATTCCCGTTTCAGTCCCCCATCCCGCCCCTTGCAGCTGTGATCCTGTCTGGTCTGTGGGCTCCGCCTTGTCCCCTTGCCAGCTACATCTCCTTCCTGCTCTTTTCCAGACCCTCAGGTCTGGCCTCTCCTTCAGCAGGCCAAGTTCAGTCCCACTTGGGGACATGTGGGACACCGAAAATGCTCTTCTCCCAGATATCTGCGTGGCTTTCTCCCTCCACTACCTCAAATCTCTGCTCAAATACCCCCTTCACTGAGTACCTCCTCCTGCCCTCTATGGCTCTCCATGGCCCCCCGGATCCTTGCCTACCTTAGTCTCCTCCTCAGTCTGATCCCCACTGGCCACTGTAATTCAATGCATGTCGTTGCTGGTTTGCCTGTTGACCCTCTCCCTCACTGGAAGGCAACCTCCCCCATGCCAAGGACCTGGTGTGCTTTGTTTCCTGTGACCATCACTTTCTGACAATGTGCTGATGACCTCACACTACTGTGTTGCCACATTGGGGAGCGGGGAAGTGGGGAGCCTGCTCTGCACCTGCCCTTGGGCCTCCACACGCACTCCACAGCTTGCAAGTGGAGCCTATCTGAGCGGTACCGGTTAGGGCTACAGACTCCTAGTTACCACTTCTCCTTTGCAAACCCATAGGAACTCAGCTTCCCCTTAGTAGGTCTTGGGTCTGCGATTCCCATTGCTACGCCTTTGCTACCACAGCCCTTTTACTTAGAGTAGCTGCCGTCCCAGACTCTCCCACCCACCCAACCCCCTGGACCACCCTCACGCCCCTGCTGCCTTCCATGAATTTCTGGCAAAATTGTACCCATACTTTAATAGCCAGCTTGATTTTCCACCCTCCTCTACCCCCCACCCTGAGTATGTGTGTGTGTGTTGTTGTTGTTGTTAGGTGCCATTGAGTCGTGTCTGACTCATAGCAACCCTCGTAGGGTTATCAATGGCTGATTGTTTCTGGATTGCCTCGGGAATGGATTGCCACCTCCTTCTCCCATTGTTGTAGTGCTGGGAATTGAACTCGGGACCTCAGGGACTGCAGCGCAGCGCTCTACCAACTGAGCTAAATCCCAGCCCCTGTGTGTGGTGTGTGTATGTGTGTGTATTTAGTTATTTTATTTCCTCAATCAGAAATGAACTGTGTCCCCAGGAGTCCCAGAGCCCTCTGTTAGTACCTTGGGTAGGACACATGTCATGGTCCGTTCAGTGGAACAAAGACTAAGTCATAATGGAGGTAATGGGTAATGGAGGAGGAAAACATGCACGATAGGCATGGGTAGGAATGCCATAAGGAAACCCATTAAGTTGTACACTAACTATAAAAATTACTAACAAACAAATAAACAAGAAAGATTGAGCATCTACAGTGTACCTATTTCTTCACTAAAATCTGGAGGCTCAAGGTCCCTCTTTTTAAGGTGGTTACATGGGAGGCGAATGCAGCCCTCACTATGTGCCAGGCTGTGTGGGAAGTGCTCTCCATGGGAGAGCACTAATTGAATCTTCCCAATGCTCTCTTCTCTGAAGAGGAGACTGACAGCGAGGTAGAAGGACTTGTCTGAGGCCACACAGCTATTAATGACAGAACTGCTATTTAAACCTGGATTATTTGGTTCTTAAACCCCACATTTATCCATTAGGTTTCTGCTGGGTCCAGTCATGATACTACTTACTCATTTATGTATTTAAGGTCATTCACCTTGAAAAAAGTAATGAGCCATCTCTATGTGTTAGGCATCTTGCTCAGTTTCTTTTGGCAACATGAGCACAGCTTTCACAGTTGAAAGGAAGGGAGGGGAGGACTTTCATGCAGAAGGAAGAGTGTGGGCCACAGCACACGGGAGATGGGGCAGCCTGGTGAGGGAATGATGGCATACCAGCATCCCCTGCCATGGGGACTGGCAAATAGGGCTCATCTGGCGTGCCCACTTGGATTGACTGGGAATGGATACCCAGAGCCTGGGGTTGAGAGGAATTCTGAGGCGGAGTCTGCATTGGTGAGAAAGAGTTCCAAATCCACTCATTACCACTCTACCATGGGGTGGAAATACGGACTAGCAGTATACTTGCCATGTATTTGTTCCTCGAGGTAGAATCGCAGCTGTGACATGGGCAAGTCAGGTTAGAACTACACCTTGAAGTTCCTTAAAGGCCACACTAAGGGGTATGAGACATTTTGCCCTAGTGCCTATCTCTGTGAACATTTTTCTGACCTTCCCTCTTAGATTAAGAGACTCTTGGGAATGGTGGGAATCTCCTTTTCCTTATACGAAAAATTCATACTTCAGGTCCAATGGATTGGAAGTAGGATCTGTTATAACAAAATTTCATTACAACAAGATGACTGAAAGTTAAGTCAGATGTTGGACGCGGGTTTGACTTTTTTTTTTTTTTGCAGTACTGGGGGTTGAACCCAGGGCCTGGCACTTGCATGCTCTGCCAGTGCTGGACCACTGAGCTGCACTCCCAGCCCATTTTTTTGCTTTTTTTGAGACAGGGTCTTGCCAAATTACGAAGACTGCCTCTGGTCTCGAACTTGCGATCCTCCCGCCTTTGCCTTCCAAGCCGTTGGGATTACAGGCGTGCGCCACCGCGCCCAGCTGGTTTGACTTGTTTTTGTGAAAAAACAGTTTATACAGCAGGGCTATTCAAGCCAATGATGTGATGATCCCTTTTCTAATTATAAGCTATGTATTTGGAAATTAAAAAAAAAAACACAAAAACCACAGACCTAGATTCTTTTCTCCCCACTTAATCACCGTAGTCTGAATCTTTCGGTAATAACACTAATTAGTGCCTAGCATCTGCATCGCCCTTTGCAATTTTCAAAAACACTTTTTCCATGCACATCTTATCATTTGATCCTCATAGTGGCCCCACGGGACAGAGTATTATTGTCATCCTCTTCCTAACGAAGAGGAAAACTAACACTCACAGAGTTTGTTTAACTGGAGTCCAAACTTCTTGATTCTTTCGACTTCCCTATGCTGCCTCTGTGAAATATGCTAATACAGTCCTAACCCGTGTTCTAAATTAGAAGGAATACTTTTTTTAAAGTTGAATTTTTATCAACGTGAATCATCCTGTTTCCTTCACCCACTGGACTTTGTATCTCTCTCTCTCTTTTTTTTTTATTGGACATTTTTAATGTACACCTTAATGTGATTCATTCTGACATGCTTTTCATTATGGCATTTACATATATGCATTTTGATGTACATTATTCATATAGGTTCTCCCTTACCCTCTTGTATGCCTCCCCCCCATCTAAGTCTTCTCTATCATTTACTTGGTAATATTTTTCTATATGTACTTGAGTCCCAATTCTGTTTAAGATAGAAATTTTTCCTGTAGCAAACTTTGTTATTATCTTGTGAGAACAATCGCATGCATTTTCTAGGCCATTTATATTGACACCATTCTTAGACTTTGTCTCTTTGAAGCGGGCTGGGCTGTGCGGAAGATCCTTGGAGGCCCAGACTGGGGAGGCCGAGGAATGTGGCTCATGTCTTCTCCCTGCCTGCACAGAAATGCTCAGAGGTTTTATTCTCTTCTCTGTTAGCCGCAAGAGTAATACAGGTACCTGGTAAAAAATTCAAATAGTGTAAAAAGGTTTAGAGGGAAGAACACATTCCACTCACTGTAGTGTTCTGGTTCTTTTTCCAGAAGTAAACTTGGCACAAGGGTTTCTGATATCTCCTTCCAGAAATATTCTCTGCACATAGAAGCATTGAGTTTGGTCCCTTGTCGTCACACACAAATGAGAGGATACTAGCAGCCCTGCCTTGCGCTCATTAACAATACACAGGTTTCTCTCTATCCGTATAGACTGTACAACCTCATTCTTTTCCACAAATCCTTAGCATCCCATCGCCTAACAGTCCATAATTTATTTAACCTATCTTCTGTGAATGCTCACGCAGGTATTTCCAGTCTTTTGCTCTCAACTGTAAGGCTTTGCTGAACATCCTTGTGCATGTATCTTTGTGCACACTTCTAAATATATAGTTGTTGTTGTTGTTATTGTTAGGTGCTGTGGAGTCGGTATCCGGCTCATAGCGGCCCTTATAGGGTTTTCAATGGCTGACTGTTTCGGGATTGCCTTGGGAGTGGATTGCCAGGTCCTTCTCCCATTTTTGCGGTGCTGGGAATCGAACTCGGGACCTCAGAGACTGCAGAGCAGCGCTCTACCAACTGAGCTAAATTCCAGCCCGTTGTTGTTGTTAGGTACCCTCAAATTTGTGTCTGACGCATAGCGACCTTATGTACAACAGACGAAACACTATGGTCAGTGCTTCTCTGCTATTCATAGGGTTTTCAATGGTGGATTGTTTTGGGGGAGTGGGTCGCCAGGTCCTTCTCCCAAGCCTATAGCACTGGTTGTTCTTAGGTGGTCTCCCACCCAAGTACTAACCAGGCCTGACCCTGCCTAGCTTCCGAGATCTGACGGGATCGGGTGCCACAGGGCTACAGCTGTGGGCTAAATATGTAGTGGGATTTATTATATCCCCACCACTCCTGAGAAAGAATATTCTACAGACTTCCAAAATAACCCACCTCACCACCCAGTGTCCTCTTGAGGGGAAGCTCTAACTTAAATGCTCTCCGCTGGGATATAGCATTTTAATTCTCAGGCTTTGGCTTTAAAGGAAACAAAATACCCAGTCGCCACTGCCTTTTGCATGTCCTGTGTTTGGAAAGCATGATTGGGCTACCTGTGCCCTGGCTTTTGTTCTCAGGTTGAAATATCACGTGTACTTCCCTCCCAGGTTCGGCTCACAGATGTTCAGCCACAGTGATTCCTCGCAGGGAGACTGTCTGCCTTCTGTACCTGCAGGCTGAGAATGCGTCTCTGCAGCATCCTTGGGCTGTGTTTGAAGCTCTTCCTGAGCAGGGCTGTGTTGCAAGACAGCAGGGCCCGGGATGGACTAGAGAATGGTCTATGTGATCTCGCCGCATACCCCACCCAGGGATGAGATTCAAAGTATTTAACAAGCAGGAAGGGGTGGGGGGCCCCCAGTCCACTTTGCAGGACACCAGCCTTAGTACTGAAGTAGGGTGGCGCTGGAGCCCCTCCCTCTCCCCAGCCAGGCTGTAGCCTGAAGGAGGGGCCAGGGTAGGGGGTGATGCCTTGGAAGTTCAAAGCAGTATTAGTTATCTGACCAACACAGAAATATTTTGGTGTTTCTGGGCCCGGTGGCGCACGCCTGTAATCCCAGCGGCTCGGGAGGCAGAGGCAGGAGGATCGCAAGTATGAGACCAGAGGTAGTCTGTGTAATTTAGCGAGACCCTGTCTCAAATAAGTTAAAAAAATGGGCTGGAGGCAGCAGCTCAGTGGTCTAGCACTTGCAAAGCATGCAAGTGTGAGGCCCTGCGTTCAACCTCTAGTACCACATAAAAAAAAATTTTTTTTTGGTGTTTTAGAGACCACTAGCCACTCAGCGACTGCAGCTGTAGCACTGTGGCTTCCGATCCTATCAGATCTTGGAAGCTAAGCAGGGTTGGGCCTCATTAGTACTTGAATGGGAGACTGCCTAGGAACACCAAATACTGTAGGCTTGGGAGAAGGACCCGGCAACCCCCTCCCCAAAATCAATCTGCCATTGAAAACCCTATGAATAGCAGAGAAGCACTGACAATAGTGTTTCACCTGTTGTACTTAGGGTTGCTATGAGTCGGATACCGACTCCACGGCACCTAACAACAACAACAACAGTCACTCAGGGGCATGCCAGCTGGACATCAGCCGTAGTTCTCTCTGGAGTACTTGGGAGATGCAGTTTGGTTAATACAAAGCCCATTGGTGTGTAGTGGGGCGCTCAGGTTTGAATCAGAGCTGGGCCTCCTATTAGCTATACAACCTTTAGCAAGGTAAGAACATTTTTCTCACCTCCAAATGAAAGGCTTTGTGCTACTTAATGTCTAGTGCTTCTTCTTACTTATAAAATTTGAAGAAATAATATAAACGAAATAGTTAAAGGGCATCGTTTTCCTGACATTTTATGTTTATGTCTTTATTTTATTCATTTATTTGTTGGGACAGGATCTCACTGTGTAGCCCAGGCTGACCTTAAACTCAAGATCCTCCTGCCTCAGTCTCCCAAGTGCTAGGATTAGAGGTGTGCACAACCACACACAGCTTATGTCTAGGTCTTAATGTTGCCTTCGACACCCTACCCCTAACCTCCTCAAGCAAGAAAAGCCAAAGAAATGGATTCTGGGAATGGATCAGAAAGGAAAGAGACCATTATTTGGCTTAGGCAGCATGGTGCACATTGTAAAATTTTAGAAAGTGTTGGGAGAAACAGAGATGGGTTTGAATCTTGACCACAGTTGGCCACAGTTACATTTTTTCATTCATTCACCAAATATTTATGGAATCCCTGTCAAGTGCTAGTCATTGTTCTAAGCACTGAGAATGGAAGTGAATGAAGTAAGGTCCCTACTGTCATGCAACATTGAGGAAACTAGGCACTCCATTAAATCTCTTTGGACCTAAGTTTTCCCAACTGTAAATTCTTTAGTGGTGGATGGCACTGGTACCATGACTCCCCATTCCATGTCTGTGACAGACATCACTAGTCGATTATAGATGATTGCTGACTTGTGATGATTCCACTTAGGATTCCTCAACTTTGGGTAGTACACAATCATACCCATTGTGTTTTTCACTTTCAATACAGTATTTAATAGATTACATGAGATATTCAATACTTCCTTATAAAGTAGGCTTTATGTTAGATGATTTTGCTCTACTGTAGGCTAATATAAGTGTTCTGAACACATTTAAGATAGGCTAGAGTGAGCTAGATGTTTGGTAGGTTAAATTAAATTAAATGCATTTTTGACATGTAATTTTTGCCACTGACATTTATTGGGATGTCTCAATAAAAGCTCAATCTGTCTACAGCCATAGCACCCTGACATCTGATCCTGCCTGATCTCGGAAGCTAAGCAGGCTTGGCCTGGTTAGTCCTTGGATGGGAGACCACCTGGGAATACCAGGTGTTGCAGGCTAGGGAGGACTTGGCAATCCTCTCTTGAAACAATTCGCTATTGAAACCCTATGAGTAGCACAGAAGCACTGACAACAGTGCGGGGCATGGCAAAGTGTCAGGGAGTGTTTCATTCTGTTATATATAGGGTAACTATGAGTCTGAGCCACTGGACAGCACCTAACAACAATAACAACAAGCCCGATCTTAAGGAGCATCTGTACAGCACTCCCAGCTGCTGTGACCAGTTACTAGATTATAAACCTACATGTTGTTCTGGGCTGGGGTTTAGCTCAGTTGGTAGAGCGCTGCGCTGCAGTCTTCTGAGGTCCCGAGTTCAATTCCCAGCACCACAGAAAATGGGAGAAGGACCTGGCAATCCACTCCCAAGGCAATCCCGAAACAGCCATTGAAAACCCTATAAGGGTGGCTATGAGTCGGATACTGACTCAACGGCACCTAACAATAACAAAATAACCATGTTGTTCTGGGCTAGATCGGTTCCAATGTTCCTCCTTTTCCAAAGTTTCATTCTTACAGAACCATGGAAGCTACAGATTTTATAAGACAATGACTATTACTTTGGTTTTGTTGGGTACAAAAGTGTATTCTATAAGTTACTTTGGACCTTTGGGTCTGAGATTTTTCCCTCCACTATCTTTGGCTGCGTGTTCTTCTGTTTGGCCTGCTGTACTACTGGCGTCCTTGGGGAAGGGAGAGGCTCTTGGATATTCATTTCCAACTCCTTTCACTTTGGAAACCTCCTTAAGTCTCTCTTTTACTAGCGTGAGGTTGAGCAGAATTGAATCCCATTTGCATTGATAAATGTTTCTACTACATACGGCAGTCACCGCCAGAAGGCCTCCTGGGGTCCAGTGTGGCCATCTGGTCTCTTCTGCTCCACTCAACACAGTGGAAACCAAACCAAGGTTGAGCTGACGTCAACCTCTTTGGTAAATTTCCCCCTCAAATACTTTGGCAGTATTTCCATTTCTAATCTCCCTCGCCGCCCACATCTCCACTGTGCACAAATTGGAAAAGAAGAAAAAGATTGAAGTATTTCTGGTGGAATTGATAACTCTACCTTTTGTGTTTCCAAATGCATCTCTAGGTAGATTTATAGACACTGCGAGAAAATTGGCTTATGTAATCTTATTAAATATATACACAAGAGCCTAAGATTCTTGAAACTGCTCTTATGACTTCCAAATTATATTAAAACAAAGACATTCCTACCAAATAAGATTTTTTGCTTCCTTTTGGGAAATGAGAGTGGAATGTCCAGCATCCCAAGCTCTGTAAGTTGTGCCAGTATTGGTATTTGGTGATTCTTCCAGAAGCCAGCTCTTCTCTGTCCACGAAGCCCATGGAAGTACACTGTTTTCATCATTTAATCGTTCATGTTTAAACCAAGGAGCATTTTAAGAAAGAAGAAAGTGAGCAGGGTGTGGTGACTCAGGCCTGTAATCAAAGCTTCTTGGGAAACAAGCAGGAGGATCACAGGGTAGAGGCCAGAGGCAGCCTGCGTGACTTAGAGACCTTGCCTCAAAGTAAAAGGAGAAAAATGGGCTGGAGGTAAAGCTCAGTGGTAGAGCACGTGTAAAGCATGTGTGAGGCCATGGGTTCGACTGCTAGCACTGAAAACAAAACAAAACAAAACAAACAAAAAAAAAACATCAGACAGACAGACAGATAGACAGGCAGACAGACACACACACACAGAGAAATATCCTTATTCCTAGATGAAGTTAACTGTCTCTTCTTTAGTTGGGGAAAATATGGAAAATAGAAAATTTATACTTAGCCTTGCTTAAAGCAGTGGGTATTAAATATAGAGCTGAAATAACTTGGTTTTCTCTGTAAGATGTGTTATGAGCATCTCTGTTTTCCAGAGCCGCAGAAAAGAATTCTCCTACGTTTGTGAAAGAAAGTAGAACCCTCTCCACTTTTAAGGGCAGTGGTTAGTAACTTTTATGTAGGTCAGTGTGTTGAGTGTACGTGGAAACTTTCCACCAAAATCAAAGCAGGGCTGGGGATATAGCTCAGTGGTGGGGTGTGTGCCTAGTATACGTGAGATCTCTAGCACCACAGTAAAACAAAACGAAACACTAAATAGTGTGGGTTTAAAAGTATGAATTCTGGGGACTAGAGGAACAACATAGAGGGGTAAAGAGGGAGAGAACAAGTGCAAAAGAGAGGCTGTAACTGTGAAAGTCCCATCATGAATCCCATAATGTAGACAACTTAAAAAAATCATACTGTATTTCATAAATATCTACATTTATTGAGACATGTTAATCAGAAATGTTTGTATAATGTTTAAGGAGACGAAAGTATCAACACCCTGTTTTCATAATTCACACTGCATATATGAACTGAATTATTCCATACCCCATCTATATGTACAGTTGAAATGCTAATAAAAAAGTATGAATTCTGGAACCAGATTGCTTGATTTTGAATCTCAGCTCTGCTTCTTTTTATTTAGCCCTCTCTAAGGCTCAGTGTTTCACCTGTTAAATAGGGGTAGTAAAAGAGCCCACTTTATATTTTGTTGTGAAATTCAGGGAGATTTTCCCTGAATTGTGCTCGCCATGTTGCCTGTCATACATTAAACGTTAGAGGCATTTTTGGCAAACTGCCTCTCTTTCCCCATCTGTAGACTGGGCATAATAATGAGGATTAAATGAACTAATTATGTAATATATAGCAGTATCTGGAGCATTTTGAGTTCTATGGAAGTATTGATCTATCATTATAACACAAATTCAAATTTCTTTCCTAAGCTTTAAGAAGGCAGAATGTAAAATGGTTAATAACATAGAGGCCAGCTGAGAATGGAGCTCACTGGTGGAGCAATTGTCTAGCATATGCAAAGCCCTGGTTTTGATCCTCAGAGCCATTAAAAAGTAAAATAAACAATCATAAAAAATAAAAGAATAGAAGCCTGAGTTCAAAATCTGAAATTTGACTCTGCCACTTCTGAACCAGAAGCTGTAGGCTGGGAGAAGGACCTGACAACCCACCCCCAAAAAATCAATCTGCCACTGAAAACCCTATGAACAGCAGAGAAGCACTGACAATAGTGTTTCCCCTGTTGTACAGAGGGTCGCTATGAGTCAGATACAGATATGGACTCAACGGCACCTAACAACAACTTCTGAACTTGGATTTTCCCTTGGTAGAACAGGCCTAATAGTAGAACCTGCTTCTAAGATTAACATGAAAACAAACGAGGAGAAGTGCTTAGCACTGTGCCTGGAATATACTGTGTTCCGTGAATGCTGGTGCATATTTTTAGGCAGTTGCACTTAAATGTTTGATTGGAGCTGGGGGCAGAGGGTGGCGAGGATGGGTGTGATGTGGGAAGGTGTGCTTTCCTGGAGATAATTGAAGGCTGCTGTTCTGGTGTTTGCAGATGTGGTGTCGCTCCTCGACTTTCTCTATTCCTCCAGTGGAGAAAACACAGGCATCATTAAGAAGCTCCTGAGGTTTCGGAACCGAGAGCTGGAGGCCACCCGACGCCAGCGGATGGATTACCCAGTGTAAGGGTGGGAGGCACATGGGGCTGAAGGGGTGGGGCTGTTTTTATTTGAGGAGGACGGCAGGCTGGGCTGGGGTTTGGTTCAGGGGGTATGGTGCTACTCTGCACTCTCTGAGCACCCAGGTTCGATCCCCAGCACCACAAAAATGGGAGAAGGACGTGGCAGTCCACTCCCAGAGTAATCCCGAAACAATCAGCCATTAGAAACCCTATGAAGGTCACTATGAGTCAGACTTGACTCGATGGCACCTAACAACAACAACAAAGCAGGCTCGTGGAAGAACTCCCTAGGAGAACACAGCTTTGGGAGGTGCTTTGTCCAGATATTGAGATCTACATAGCTTAGACAGAATTCATGGACCTGGAAACCTCAAAGTAGACTTGAATTATCCTTCTACTTCGGAGCTCTCCATTTGCCTTAGCCTTTATGTCTTGGTCCCCAGAATCCCAAGAGCAGATGGTAATCAAGGTGTTGAAGCTCCAGATTTTGTGAAGTTTCAGGGGCAGCCAGCCTGAGCCAGCATGCGTACACTGCAGCCTTGGCTTTGCCTGTTGTGCCTGGAAGACTGGGTGAGCTGCTAGAAATCTCACTGCTTCTGATCTCCATTGATTTCAGCAGAATCCACATGTGTCTATTTTTTCCTTCTGCTGAATTGAGGATGCTGCAAATGGCTGCTGGTTCACCTCAGATCAGATGGATTTAGCAGAGTGATTTAATTCTTCCCAGGCTGCTGGCTGTAGAAAGATCTTGAGTCACTTTACTGAGCGTATGTTCTTGCTAAGCTTCCTTGTAATAACTTATCTTCATGAGCTTGCTCAGCTGGGTGGGTCAGGAGGGAGCTCTGTGACACCATCTGTTTGCATATCATGCCACTGATTTCGAGGCCAGATTATAAAGCCCAGCATATTCTAAAGGACTTGTTTGGATGTATCCTTAAAGAACCCAGGGCCACTGCCACTTTAACCCAAACTGTGACTTGGCAACTGGGGTAGATGGAGGGAACTTGATGCATTTGTTTGACCAAGTCACACTTCTTGTACAAAATGCCTTTATTCCCAGCTCCTCGTCTCTGAACGACTAGTCACTAGTGCAACGTGAGGCCTCAAGCACGTGTCCAGCAAATATTTTGGGGATGATTAACGGAACACATATCTTGGCTAAATATGTCCTTCTTCAGTTGGCTAGTATTGTTTTATCCTAACTCCACAAATCACAGATGTACAATATTTTTTTCAACTAAAAAAGCCTCATCCAAGGATGGAATAATTTTTTTTCTTTTTCTTTTTGTAGTACTTGGGGGTTGAATCCAGGCCCTCACACATACTTTGCAAGTGCTCTACCATGAGGTTGCAGCCCTGGCCCACTTTTTATTTTTTATTTTTATTTATTTATTTATTTATTTATTTATTTATTTTTTATTAGAAATTTTTAATGTACATCATAATGTGATTCATTTTGACATGCTTTTCGTTGTGACAATTTTCATATATGCAATTTGATAAGCATTATTCATATAGGTTACCCCTTACACTCCTCTATGTTTCCCCCCTCCCCCCCTTCCCATCTGAGTTTCCCATCCAAGTCTTCTCTATCTTTTACTACATAGTATTTTTCTATATGTCCTTGGGTTCCATTTCTGTTTAAGATAGAAACTTTTCCTGTAGTGGTTTTATTGGAAATTTTTGATGTACAACTAACTCAGTGTATTTCATTCTGACATGCATTTCATTGTGACATTTCCATATATATGTTTCATTGTACGTTGCACAGATAAGTTTGAGACAGGGTCTCAAAAAGTTGTGCAGGCTGCCTCTGGCTTGGAACTTCTGATCCTCCTGCCTCTGCTTCCTGAGTCACTGGGATTACAGGAGGGTGCCATGGCGCCTGGCAGGGATAGAATAATTAACTAAGTTGTTTCCTATTGGTCAGCCAGAACTGTGATACTGAACAACTTAATACGAGCATTAAGATAGTATATATGTGTCCAGTTCTCAGGAGGAGATGCCATTTACAAATCATCACATTTTTCTACCTTAGGGCTTTTAGCTTTGAAAGAAACAAAATTGCTCAAAAAGTCCTAATTATGTTTTTTTTTTTAACCCTAGATATTAGAATAGCTTCTTATCAAATCACCACTTATTAAAATCCACATTTTTATTTGATGTCTGGTTTATAATCCTAATCATTAGAATTCACATGGCAGGTACGTGAGATTCTCAAAGAGCCACCCACTAGTTTTTGGTACAAGGTGGAATGTCTGCTAGGTTTTTACAATGGAGCTTAGCTCCTGTCGTGGCAGTTACTATAACTACCTCTTTTGTCTCAAAATACCAGGCTTTGCAAGCTGATCTCCCATGATGAACACTAAGGCAAATCCATCCCTTCGTTGGAAGGAAGGCAATTTATTTCGTCATTGTTAACTGTAATTACCTGTTCTTGGATGATATCAATCTGCAGAATTTCTTCTTTTCCCCTCACTCCTTTAGGTTTACGGTTTCGTTGTGGCTTTTTTTGCTTCATTACTGCAAGGCCAGCCTCTGTGGGATTCTGTACTTTGTTGATTCTAATGAGATGTATGGCACACCTTCTGTATTTCTTACTGAGGAGGGTGAGTATAAACAGAACCTTTAAAGCGATAGTATAATTTTCTCATATTCTGTCTGCTGGCATATACGTCGGTCTAGAGTAAGGAAGATACTGTGGATGTAGCAGCTGAACAAGAGTAAAATGTATTTGTTCTTACACCATCCAATGGCAATTGTGTGGTCATTATAATCATGCCATTTACTTAAATATGTAATCCAATAAAATAGGAGTGGGGAAAAAAGACTTGTTCATTTTATAAAAAGTTGATTACTTTGGGTAGACTCAGTAAAGAGAGGTTATTAAAAAAATGATTGCGGGGCCCGGTGGCACACGTCTGTAATCTTAGCACCTGGGAGGCTAAGGCAGGAGGATCACTGCAAGTTTGAGGCCAGCTGGGGCTGCATCACAGACTCTATCTCAGAAAACCAACCAAACAAACCAAAAGAAGATTGTGGAATTAAGTCCACTGTGAAAGATTGGGAAAATAAATTGAAGAAATCTAGATGGGTCTTGGGCTCAGATTGTTACACAAGGGTCTTTGTTTTCTTTTAATTGGCAAAACAGAAACCGGGTGTTGTTTATGCAGGAAAGACCACAGGGAACGAAATGTGAGCTTCAAATGAAACTTTTCTTCAAAGCCTTAAAACAAATGTCTTATTTACAAAGAAATGCATTCATAATGCGGGTTTTTATTTATTTATTTTTTTTTTGCTTTTGTTTTTGTTTTGAGAAATACCATAGTCTCACTGTGTAGCTCAGGTGGCCTTGAAACTCACTCTCCTCTTGGCTCCTGTCTCCACCTCCCCAGTGCTGGGACTCCAGGCCTGCCCCACTGTGCTGGCTTTTGCTTTGTCTTGCTTTGTAGGAAAGAGGAACGGTGCTTTAGTCTTATAGCTTTTTAGGACAATTGTTGAAAAGATATAGTTCCTTTATTCCCTCCTAGGTGTTTTTCATCATTTTCACAACCTTTAATTTCCTCTTTAGGTTATTTGCATATTCAGATGCATCTTGTCAAAGGAGAAGACCTCGCTGTAAAAACTAAATTCACCGTACCTCTGAAGGAGTGGTTTCGACTGGATATCTCTTTTAATGGAGGACAGGTATCTGTGTGCATGCTCCGTCCTGAATTATGTTAGCGTTTTTCACTTAAAGTTAAGCATTGCTATAAAACCAAAGAGCAACAAAATCTGCAAGCAAATTTGTGGTCTATGATAGATTCTTTACATCTATGCACTTACTAAATCAAACTTTTATAGATGGAAGTTTAAATCATAAGAATCTCATCCCATTTAATTAACTTTTAAAGTGCTTCTTTCGGCTATATTGTGAATGAGTAAATAATATAGCCAGCTCTGTAGCCACAATTATCTGAGCAATCCAGTCCTTTTCCCCTAGGGAGGTAGGCTTTGTAGAGATAAATGTTAAAACAGCATCGGCCACATTTACATTGCATGATCAGATCTACATTTTTGTTTTTTTAAAAGGAAATTTATTGGCTAGTTTAGCTAAGAAATGGTTTGACTGTTTTTGGCAGTTGAAACAATTGCTTATTTTTGGCATTAAATTCACTCGTAAAAACCAACAAACCTAAGTGATAATTCTGGTGGGACAGAGGGTCTTTATCTACTTTGTACGTGAAGCATTGCCTATGACTGTTTCAGACTCTCATAATGCAGATTTTATGGATTATGAAAAATCTGTTGTTCTAATTGAAGACAGTTTTGTTTCTCTGTATATGCGAGGCCAGCCCGCTGCCTTTTTCTGGTTACTTTACTTTCTCATCAGCTTTTCTTATTGATTTGAGCTTTTCCTGTAACAAAACTGGAAGAGGCATTTTGTTTGTCTTGTGTATTAGATACTACATAGTCTTCCCTGGGTGTTTAGGTTTATCACATTTCCTTTTTCCTGAAAAGAAAACAAATCAGGTCAGGTCTTGCTGTCTTCCTTGTGGGGCGCGCGCCTCCCAGGCTGGCCTGGATGTTCGGACGGGCAGCACTGCTCCGCACACAAATACTAAACACAATTCACTCGGGACCCTCGGTGAGGGGCACAGACTCCTTCGGCCCTCAGGACGCCGGTGGAGATGGGAGAAAGGAAAAGCCTCAGGCGCTTTTGCCTTCCAGGGGCAAACACCTGTGTTGGTGGTCTTGGTGGTCACGAGAAGAGAGTTCTTGCTTCCTTGGTGATCAGATGGAGAGCGGGTTCTTTCCTTGTTATGGTCGAGGCAGGAGAGTTCTTTACTCACCGAACCTCCGGGTGAAAGAGCAGGAAAGCTATTTCCTCATCGGTGGTCCAGGTGAGAACGGGGTCTTTCCTTGTTGGTGGTCAAAGATCCGGGCCAAAAGGGTTGAGCTGTTTCCTTGCCGATGGTCCAGGCGAGAGGAAGGGCGCAAAAGATCTAGCTGCCACAGCACAACTCCTTATATAGCTCACCCACAGAATGGCTTGAACCAATCAGCTTTGAGTCCAATTGTCCAATCAGGTTTGAGGGATTTGTGAAGGGTTTTGTACAAACGTCCAACCAAGTTACTTTCATTTTCCTTAGATTTAGCCATTTTCCCCGTTTGGGGGTTTTTGCCGATTTCTTCCCAATTTCTCCCTACTCAGAGTTCCTGAGAAGACTCCGTAAAATGTTGGTTGGGAGGTTTTCTATGTGTGTTTATTTCCTTAAAAATGTTTAGGGGTACAGTGGAAGTTTGTGCTGTCCTTTCCCATGCATGTGAGGCTTACAGTGGCACTGTAGCTTGGCTGCTACTTTCTTCTCTGAAGGTTGGCTCAGCGGTATGTGTCACCGAGACAGGCGTCAAATCATCAGAGCAAATTCACAGATCTTATTTTGCACCTGCTGTATGTAAAGAAGTAGGCTCAAGTTGCTTATAGACTATTTATGGAAGTAACATTAAGCACGTAAAGAGAAGTCATAAAGCAAGCTTAATTGCCGAATGATTCATATTGATTTCTAGAAGGGAGACCACATTTCATGCTGGGATGATCAGGGAAGCATTCGTGAACAAACTTTTTATGTTTGGGCAGAATTAGATGGAGAAGAGAGCAGGGGGCATTTCAGCGTATTATTCAGGACTAACAAATAAACTAGCTTGCTGTTCTAGGTCTGTTTTGTGTTGCTACCACAGAATACTTGAGGCAGGGTAATCTATAAAGAGAGGTTTATTTCTCACAGTTCTGGGAGCGGGCAATTCCAATATGAAGTTGCTGGCATCTGGTGAGGGCTTCTTGTGCCATAATAGGTGAGGGCATCACGTGACCAGAGAGCGAAAGCATGCTAGCTTGGGTTTCTTTTCCTGTTCTTATAAAGCTGCTAATGCCATCACAGGGGTCCCACCCTCATGGCCTCATCTAACACTAATGCCTCCCAAAGGCTTTACCTCCATGTTATCATATGAATTTAGAGATTATGTTTCCAATAAGTGAATTTTGGGGGCATACTGTCAAACCGTAGTGACAAGTACAAATTTGCAGACTGCAGGAAACTATTGTCTACAGCTGTACCACCCAGGCATCTGATCTCTGCAGATCTCATAAGCTAAGCAGGATCAGGCCTAGTTAGTACTTGGATGAGAGATTACCTGGGAATACCGGGTGCTATGAGATTGGAAGGAGGAGCTAGCAGCCCACTTCTGAAACAGTCAGCCATTAAAAACTCTATGAATAACAGAGAAGCACTGACAATTGTGCCAGGCACGGCACAGTGTTGGGTAGTATTTTGCCTGTTGTACGTAGGGTTGGCTTGAGTCAGGTTCGATTCCATGGCACCTAACAACAACAACAACAACAGAAAACTAATGGAAGAAAAAAGTATTTCTTTAGGGCTGGAATGTGTAGGATCTTGAATATCAGGGAATTAGGACTTTAGCTTACAAGGCAGTGGGATGTCGTGGAAGAATTTTAAGCAGAAGAATCAAAGTCGTCTCTCACTCGAAGGGACGAACCTGATACCATAGTACATGGTGGGATAAAGTAGGAGAGAAGTAGGAAGGCCAGAAAGGTGAAGAGAAAACAAGGAGTTTTTTTGTTTTGTTCTGTTGTTTCTCTGTGTGTGTGTGTGTGTGTGTGTGTGTGTGTGTGTGTGTGTGTGTATCTAAACTGTTGCCCATTTGTCTTTCTTTCTGTCCCATCTAGTCTCCCTCATAAACACTGTATGAACAATACTTAATGATTTTCACAAATAAAATCCACCTCTATAGTGCAACTGGGCTGGGATTTAGCTCAGTTGGTACAGCGCCTGCCACTCTGCAGTCTCTGAGGTCCCAGGTTCGATTCCCAGCACCACAAAAATGGGGAAAGGATGTGGCGAACCACTCCCAAGGCAATCCTGAAACGATCTGCCATTGAAAACCCTATGAGGATTGCTATGAGTCAGACACAACACAATGGCACCTAACAGCAGCAACATAGTGGGACTGTCATATTCACTGCTTTGACCAAATGGACAAGTCACTTAAAGTAAATGGTTGGCTTAGGGAGAATACTGGTGGTAGACTGCTGTGCTGCACTCTCTGAGGACCCAGGTTCAATCCTGAGCACCACAAAAATGGGAGAAGAAGCTGACAATCCACCCCTAAAGTGATCCCGAAAACAAATCAGCCACTGAAAACTATGAGGGTCACTATGAGTCAGAATTGACTTGATGGTACCTAAAACAACAACTGGTTTAAACAATTTTCTTTTCTTGCATGCAGTATGGCTGAACTGGGATGGTTTCTAATGGATAAGTTTGTCTACTGTAGACGGCCTCATTTCCACATCTTTCAGAATCTTGAGAGGCCGGCACAAATTTTCTAGATGCCTTCTGTGGAAGTTTTGGGGAAATAAAAGAGGCCCCTTAAGTCCAGGGCCTCGCTTTGCCATCCATGACAAAAGAAGAACATGCATGAGACCCCTCACAACATTCACCACAAAAACATTTTTCCTGTTGCAAGCACAGTGATGACTTTCAGGGCTCTGGGGGAAAGAGGTGGGAGAGCAGGTCCTTAAGAACACGCAGTACCGATCTTGGTTTTCCCTTGAAGTCTCTCGTGGAATCAGAGTAAAACCTCAAAACTGCCTTGTTAAATCCACACAGTTCCTTGTTGTTTTATGCAACGAGCTTGTAACACAGACACAGCGAATGAACCTTTGGCTTAGTGTTTGGGAGAGTCTGAAGCCCACTGCAGAAATTGCGTTGCAGGTATTTTGAATCACGGCGGCAAGTCATTTAGGAAACTAAATTTATTAAGTCTTAAACCTATGCACAGTGCTAGTAAACTGTTACTTTTATTTTTGCAGAAATTGAGCAGGTGAAAGAGTATCTGGCACGTTTCATGAGTGATTTATACCAAGGATTATATCTATAATGTGGGAGGCTGAGACATAACTGATCCTCTGTCTCTCTCCCAATATAGATAGTGGTAACCACCAGCGTTGGACAAGACTTGAAAAGCCACCATAATCAGACTATTAAGTAAGTGTGACTTTTTATTAAAATTTAGCCTGGGCAGGGTTAGCCCTCCACCTAACGTTATTCCACACACCTTATTCAGCTTTTGTAAGCATGGACTCTTTCTGCCCTGTAGCTAGTCTTTGTACTTTTTTTTTTTTAACTAGGTACAAATCCTCCTCATTTCCCCTGCAACCTTTTTTTTTTTTCTAAGCAAGGGAAACTAGTCCTTTCTTCAGAACTCATTGTAAATGTTCCCTTTCATGGCGCTTCACAATTCATTTTCTTTGAAAATTATCTTCTACCAAGGATTCTGAAAAAAAATAAATCAAAGTATTAATGTTGCTCATTGAGAATGGCTGGTAACTTTGGTTTAGCGTAAAACATAAAAGCAGACAGTCTTCATATTTATGTTCATAATCTAGATTTGACATGTGTGCAACTATTGATATTGGTGTAACTTTTCATCCTATGTAACCATTCTCAACAAGAGTTATGGAAACTGGGAACTGGTCCCTTGCCTTGTGCTTCATAATTTTTTAATTTGCTCTTATAGCTCCGTGTAATGGTTTATAGTGTCACCACCCTAAAATAGGGGCTGAGATTTAGCTCAGTGGGTAGAGTGCTGCACTGCAGTCTCTGAGGTCCCAAGTTCAATTTCCAGCACCCCAAAAATGGGAGAAGGACCTGGCAATCCACTCCTAAGGCAATCCCAAAACAGTCAGCCATTGAAAACCCTGTGAGGGTCGCTATGAGTCGGATACCGACTCGACGGCACCTAACAGCAAGAACAACCATAAAATAATTGAGTTAGGAATTTGGACTACTCCCTTGTAGTTAGATAATATGTATATAACTGAACATTTAAGAATAAGTGTGAAGATCAGAAATAAAGTTACCAATTTTTAAATGTGTAATTAAAAAAAAAAAGTGTCAGGACAGCCAGGTACTTTGTGTGGGGTGGGGAACTGGTGGATGGCTCTGGTCTTCAGACATTTCACCGCAATGGGTAGAATGACGCCTCTGCAGGCAGACTCATAGTGCTGAATCCTGTGAAACTCAGCTTCTCTCAGGAACTGAATTAAAGAAACCAAAGCAGAGAGAGGTGGAGATGAGAGGAGAGGGGCGTGCTATTTCTCTCTCTTTTAAAACCATTCCTGTTTACATTTAAGTCACACTGATTTCTTTTAGGATCTGGGCACCTAGAACAATTCTTATTTTCTTGGGTGGATTAAAGGATTAGAGTTTTATAGAAAGGCTAAGGACGTGTTATTACTTAGCTTGCAAAGAGAAGGCCAGGGAGTGACTTGATAACTATATGGAAGCATGGAGGATGAAGCTAAGGACAGAGTCAAAGTATTCAAGTGCACCAAGGTCAGCAAAAAGTATTCAGCAGATAGCAGGTTATTGTTCTACAAGTGGCTCTGGGTCTTCTCTGACAAGTTCAAGAGTACAGAAGCTTGAGAGTTCTCTTTGGAGAATCGGAGAATCAGTGGTTCTTTTGGAAATCTTTTCTAGCACTGTATTCTGTGAAGTGGGCTCCAGGAAGTAAGTGGTTTTGATTCAGGATGTGAAGTCTACAATAGCAGCTTCCTCCTTGTGCCCCGTCACCCTGCTAACCTTAGGGTATTGCTGACAATTTGTCAACTCTTTTTCATTTCCCATGTAAGAGCTTCCTTTCCTTCGAAATCCCTGAAACTGGAGGCAGACATGAAATGAATGCAGACAGAGATGGTGGTGTGGTGGGGCCAGGAGCAGGGTGAGGGCAGGGAGGGACACACTTGGAGCATCACATTGTAGGGAGTGCGGGAAAGCCCAGCGTGAAGGCTGAGGGAATCAAGTATCAAAACTGAGTGGTGTTAGCAACTGAACCTCATCTTCTCAGTTCTAGAGTCCAGAGTCCAAGATCAGGGCCTCTGCAGGGCCTTGCTCCCTCTGAAGGCACCAGGAGAGGGTCTGCTCCAGGCCATTCTAGCTTCCGGTAGCTCCTTGAAAGCCAGAGCATAACTCCTGTTCACATGTGGTCACCTGGGTGCATGTCTATGACCAGATGTCTCCTTTCGATAAAAGATACTGCTCATGTGGCTCAGGAGCCCACTGACTGTAGTGTGACCTTACCTTAACTAATTATATCTGCAATCACCCTGCTTCCAAATGCGGTCACAATCTGAGCTACAGAGCCTCAGACTTCAGCACGTGAGGAGGGAACAACTCAACTCAACAGTAATCATGATGATGAAACATTTTAATACGATCTTAAAAAAATCAAGATGAATGCAAGGAATCTGTGATGAACAAGGTATCAGACTTTGAGGCCGACAGGATCCATACAATCATATACAATTCTAGGGATCAGGACTGATTTTTGGTATCTACCAACTCAACATCCCAGTTAAAGCATCAAATGATTTCTTACCTGGTGATACTGGCCGAGCCCTGCCTGGGCGTGTAGGTCCCCTGCCAGAATAGCTAGAGTAGATCCAGAGCCAAAGAGTATTCAGATCTCCCTTGGCGTTCCTGAGGTTAGGCATCTGGAATCTCAAATAAGTGCTTGCACCCCACCTTCAGAGTGGGCCAAGCCAGTGAGGTGACCATCAGATGTTCCCATCTTCCGGGGTGTAGGTGTTCTGAAGAAAGCCTTCTAATTTAGCCAGGCATGGTGGCGCATGCCTGTAATCCCAGCAACTCAAGAGGCAGAGGCAGATCGCAGATTCGAGACCAGAGGCAATCTGCGTAATTTAGTGAGACACTGTCTCAAAAAGTAAAAACATGGGCTGGGGTGCGCAGCTCAGTGTAGCACTTGCAAAGCATGCAAGCGTGAGGCCCTGGGTTCAACCCCTGTACTGCAAAAAAAAAAAAAAAAAAAAAAAAAAGGCTTGTAACCTTCCTTCTATTTGTTCCAGCAATGTAAACATAATCTTGGCTTTGTCCCATGAAGACCATGAATTAAGTAGTCAGTGGAACAGTGCTACACACACGAGAGGCTATCAGTGACACTCGGTGACAGGAACAACTTCAGGCCTCCAAAGGGTCTCATTCATCCATTCATCCATCTGTCCATTTATTCATTGAGTGTGTATTTACTGAGCATGCATAACATGCCAGACACAGTGCTTGACTCTGGGAATAGAACGATAAAAAGAATACACTCCTTGCCTTCTGGTAGCTGAAAAATCCAATAAGACAGATAGATATTAAATAAACAAATACGCCAATAAATTTAAAATTGCAAGTTGTAGTGAATGCGAGGAAGGAAAGGAATGGGGTAGCTTGAGGGGATATCAAGGGTGGTCAGAGTTTAGATCAGATCCTGAGGAAGTGACACTTCAGATGAGAATTACCATGCAGGTGAAAAAGCAGACTCTCTGAGGCTGTGAGTTCCCTGACCAAAGAAACCGTGAGCCAGAGCTCTTTCCCAATTCTTAGTGGGGTCTATCTAACAATGTCTGTGAATCTTCTGGGCCTCTGGTGCTCTGCAGTAATAAACTGGGGCACTGTGTCCCGATAAGAGTAAAGAGAGTTTGCTGGCCAGATTGGGCTCTGGAAGAGTCTAGCTCAGCTTTTATGTCAGTGAAATTGATGACCATCAAACAACGCACAGTGTTAGGAATCTCTTGCAATCTTTGTGCAGACACAGAATTTCAGAGGGAAAAAAATGTGGTAACATCGATGTGGAGATGTAAATAGAGACCAAGCTAGACAGATCTCCTGATGGTTGATAATTTAAGAATTATAGTCGAGTGCCACAGGGACCAAGTAATTTGTTATTCGCTGAAAAACTCAGTAAAGCAAGGATCCATGATAAAGATCCTTACCTTAGCTTGGCATCGGTGAAGCCTGCCTATAATCCTAGCGCCTCTGGAGGCCGAGGCAGGAAGATTGCACGTTCAAGGCCAGAGCCAGCCTGTGTAACTTAGCGAGACCCTGTCTCAAATTTTTCAAAAAAATGTTAAAAAAGGCTGGGGCATAGCTCAGTGATTGAGCACTGGGGGAGCATGTGTGAGGCCTTAGGTTTAACCCCCAATACTGCAAAAAATGATCCTTATACCTTTTATTTTAATTAAAAAATATACAATAGTCCCCCCTTATCCAAGGTTTTGCTTTTCACAGTTTCATTTACTCGTGGTCAGCTAAGGTCCAAAAGTATTAAATGAAAAATTCCAGAAATAAACAGTTTGTCAGTTTCAAGTTGCACACCGTTCTGAGTAGAGGGATGAGATCTTTTGCTGCCCTGTGTTGTCCCTGCTGGCATGTGAATCATCCCTTTGTCCAGCGTATCCATGCTGTATGTGCTACCTGCCTGCAAGTCACTTAGCATTTGATTATCCCATCAGCTCTTGAGGTACTACAGTGCTTGTGTTCAAGTGACCCTGATTTTACTCAATAATAGCCCAAAAGTATAATAGTGATCCTGACAATTCATAAATGCTAGAGAAGCTGTAAAACCTGTTTTGTAAGTATCATCTCACACCATTGCAAGAAGGGTAAGGATAATATCATAAGCTATCTTGAGAGAAAGACAGCACATTCACCTAACTTTTATTATGTTGTTGTTAGGTGCCATTGGGTCGAGTGTGACTCATAGTGATCTATGTACAGCAGATTGAAACATTTCTCGATTCTGTGCCAGGCTGTTGGTTGTTGTTGGTAGCTGCTGTCGAGTCGGTATCCGACTCATAGCGACCCTCATAGGGTTTTCAATGGCTGACTGTTTCGGGATTGCCTTGGGAGTGGATTGCCAGGTCCTTCTCCCATTTTTGTGGTGCTGGGAATTGAACTCAGGACCTCAGAGACTGCAGCGCAGCGCTCTACCATCTGAGCTAAATCCCAGCTTCTGTGCCAGGCACACGATCTGATTTATGTTTAAGCCCATTGTTGCAGACACTGTGTCAATCCATCTAGTGGAGGGTTTTCCTTTTTTTCATTGACCTGCCACTTTCCCAAACATGATGTCCTGCTCCAGGGATTGATCTCTCCTGACTACATGTCCGAAATGTGTAAGCCACAGTCTGGCCATTCTTGCTTCCAAGGAGCACTCTGGTTGCACTTCTTCCAGGACAGATCTATTGTTTCTTTTGGTAGTCCATGGTATATTCAATAGACGTCCTCAGCACCATAATTCAAAAGCATCAATTCTTTTCCTGTCTCCCTTGTTTAATGTCCAGCTTTCACAACCATATGATGCGACTGAAAATACCATGGCATGAGTCAGATGCACCTTCATTTTCAATGTGACATCTTTACTTTTCAATACGCTAAAGAGATCTATTCTATTTTATCTTTTACTGTACCTAATTTATAAGTTGAACCTTATCATAGGTCTGTATGCATAGGGAAAAACACAGCAGAACTATCCAAGTTTTCAAGTATCCACTGACAGTTGTGGAACACATCCCCATGGATAAAGAGGACTACTACAGGAGTGCATTCATTTCCTATCTTTCTAGGTAGGGCCTTTCCTTTGATCTAGACACTGGCGTTGTCTGGGGTTTTATTACATAAATAATACACAATTGGTTTCTTCTAAATGAAAAGAAAACAAAGATCCTTATGAAATAATCAGAGCCCCAAACCCATTTAGATTTCTTCAATTTATTTTTCCAAACTTTTATGGTCATCCATTATAATTCTACAACCACTTTTTAGTGACTTATTATTACTAAGTCTACCCAAAGTAGTCAATTGTTTTTTTTTTTTTTTAAAGGATAACTCTTTCTTTCCTCTTTTATTGGATCATGTATGTATCTAACTGACTGGCTTGAGAATAAACATATCTTAGTCTTACTAAGACTGCACCTCAAAAGGCCCAGCAATGGACTAGATCAGTAATAATACCACAATTGTAGTCAACAGGTAGGGTGTGTGGTATGTGCCCAACACTGCTTACAGTGCTTTGTGTATATACTAAACCTGGAGCATCCCTAATGCAAAAATCTGAAATTCAAAAATGCTCTGAAATCTATCAATTTTGAGATCACATAGATTTTGGAGCGTTTCAGGTGCTCTAAAAGTTTCAGCTTTTAGAGCCTTTGCCATTTTGGATTTTCCAATTAGAGATGCTCAGCCAGTAAAGTCTCCTCCAAAATAAAAAATCTGAGATCCGAAACACTTTTGGTCCCATGCATTTTGTTTAAGAGGTACTCAACTTCTAGGCTGGGATTTAGCTCAGTTGGTAGAGTGCCGCTCTGCAGTCTCTGAGGTCCTGAGTTCGATTCCCAACACCGCAAAAATGGGAGAAGGACGTGGCAACCCACTCCCAAGGCAATCCCGAAACAGCCATTGAAAATCCTATGAGGGTTGCTATGAGTCAGACACAACTCGATAGCGCCTAACAACAACAACAAACTTCTAGTTCATTGAACCCTTGCAACAATCACAAAAGTAGGTATTATTACTATTTTCACGTTTTAAATCGTGAGGTGAAGGCTCCAGAGAGCACCCTCTGGTCAGGAAGCATCCAGCATGCTGTCTGCATGAAGTAGTTTCATGCAGGGAGTTTGCAGAGGAGTGGAGACCTCAGGCAAGCTGGTGGGTTGGTGAAGTGTGCCGGGGGTGTTAAGGCAGCTTCTACCACAGAATCACTACTTCCCATGCACGGAGTGCCAGGCTCTGTCTCCTGAGAGTCGTTTGAATGTAAGTGCCAGCTTCTGTCTCCTGAGAGTTGTTAGAATATTTCAAGTCTTTCCAAGGCCTTGAAACACAGTCACGTCACACCCTCAGTTAATAACTCTGTGGTCTGTCTTGAAAAAAAAAAAAGGAAGAGACCTTCATCTTTTCGCAGTCCTTCAAGGCTGAGATCGTGAAAAGATAAATACCCGGAGACGAAGCTCTTCTTTTTCATTTGGGTTGTGTTCGCATAAAGCTAATTAATTTCTCAGTGCTCACTCCTGCTGCTGGTAGATGCCTCGGATGCCGTCGGAGCTGCCCATTTCTTCACCCTTCCCTGCTTCCTCTCCAGCCTGGCTTCCCTGACCCAGCTCTGGGTTGCTTGTTCTGTCCTCACCCATGTCACCCGGGCCTTCTGCCTCCTGGGCTCCCTGGGGTCTTGGAGGCCTGCCTGATGCTTCGTTTTCTCCCTGCGCGCTCCCACCTGCCCTCTGTGCTCCTTGGCCCTTTTCCTCTCTGCCTGGCTTCTCACTGGACCCTCCCCCGACCCCTGCTGCTCACATATGCTCTGCTCACACCTTGTCCACCCATTTCTATTGTAAGATTTAAATGGATAATAAATGCACACAGTTTAAAAAATAAAACCTGGTAAAAATAAAAAAGAATAAAAACGAATAATTGAAAATATATTAAATGTCTTTCTTCCAACTCTGCCACTATTCATTCGATCCTCTGCTCCCCACCCTATGGGCAAGTATTTGTGTTAGCTTCTTGTTGCTGCAAATGCAAAGAAAAATCCACTCTCCTCTTTCGTGTTTTAAAAATTAATCTCTTGTGTTCTGCACTTCCATTTTGTTGGTTAATAATATATTTTGGAGATCTCTCTAGGTCTTTTGTCCCTTTTATAAGCTTCATAGTAAATAAAGCTCTTGCGGGGGGCTCACTGGACGGGTGGGCTAAACTTCATTGATAGATACCTGGGGTTTCCCAGACGTTGGTGTATATAAACAGTCCTGCGTGGGACATCTTTATGCATTTTACCCACACCAACCCACTTTGTCCTGTTTCCTTCCTGATGCTTCAAGCCTTTCTGGAGAATGTGGACATCTGTCTCATCATCAGGGCTGACCTCTTGTCTTTGGCCAGGCCCTCTGACCTTGTCCTCATTGAATTTAACCTCAGTCCTTATCTAGCTGTCTACATTCTGTTTTCCTCCAGTCCCACCTTCTATTTATATGCTAAGGGGTTTTTTGTTTGGGTTGGTTTGGTCTTTTTCTTTTTTGCCTTTTAGAGCAAAATATTTCCAATGAAGATCACCAATTCCAAATCATTCCACTGATTCCCAACAGTATCACCAAATCAATAGTCAGCACATATTGGGTATTTACTATGGGCCAGACACTCTGCTCTGTGCTTCACATCTCTACTGAATCTTAACAATCCAATAAGTGAGTGGACTATCATTTTGCAAGAGAAAACAGTCTCAGAGAGGTTAGGTGACTGGACCAAGATCACAGAGATAGTATCTGGCAGAGCTGGGATCCTAACTCCAGTCCGCCTGACCCCATGAGGAACTCATCTGCTAAAACCCAGAGGGAAGGGTTTGTGGCAATTTGAATGAAGTCAAGCGGGGTCAGTGCAAGAGTTTCCTTTTAAACAATCAACAACTTCCAGCCCAGGGCTCTCTTCATTCTCTGTGTTCTTCTCCAGCTTCTACGAGGATTTCTATTACAATGACACAGCTGGGTACTTCATTATTGGAGGGAGCAGGTATGTGGCTGGCATTGAAGGGTTTTTTGGACCCCTGAAGTACTATCGCCTCCGCCATCTGCACCCTGCACAGGTGAGCCCGGGATCCAGTAGAAGTTTGTTGGGAGTGTGGGCGATGGGTGGGCCACTCGGGCAGGGAACCCAGAGTAAACAAAAGGTTTACCCAGGCGGACTGGACCAGGCATGGGCTCTGTCATCAAATGTAATTAATCTTGAGCCTTCCCCTCAGCCAACGCAATAATAGATTTTTGTTAACGTCTGGTTCATTTAGTACTCATAAAATGGAAACCATTTACTTCCTCTGTTTTAATAACTACTAGCTTAATTATAGAGTAGATTTTTATCAGGCTGTTGCCTATCCAGTGATTAAGCTAATGAAAGGAGAGAATCTTAGTTATTTGGTAAAGCTGCTTTCATACGCTGTTATTTAAAGTATCAGAATAGGAGACGCTCCCGCAAATTAAAATCGGTGCCGTTCCTCGCTCTCTGCAGTAGCTCAGGCTTGGGCTCATTTGCAGAGGTGCACTGGCTGCAGGGGTACAGATCGAAGAGGGCTTTGTATGCGGAGCTGTGCCTGCAGCACTGTGGTGCTCACATCCGAGCCCCGCACCCCACGAAGGGAACCGTCCAACGCTCCAGGCAGCTCCAGCCAGGCTTGGGGTGGGGGGATTTCCCCACGATGCTGCCTCCCAGCAATTATCTTCTCAGTGTGCTGAGAATATCAGGAACCCCACCTGGGACCTGGAAGGGGAATGTGCTCTCCTTCCCTCGACCCTGCAGAGTCCTGGAAAAAGTAGGAGGAGTCAGTAGGCAAAGTCATAATTAGGACAGATGGCACGCCCTTCTACCTGTGGGTGGCATCTTTGAAATCTCTACAAAAAGGAAAAAATGGAAATTCATTTGTGCAGAAAATACTTACCGAGTACCTACTGTGTGCCAGATTTGGCTAGGTGATAAGGCGAGCAAAATGGTTTTAAGAGGGCAGCTTTAGAATTTTTTGAATGTAGTCTATTTAATAGCCTGCAGCTGTACCCCTGTGGCATCCAATCCTGTCAGATATAGGAAGCTAAGCAGGGTCTGGCCTGGTTTGTACTTGGATGGGAGACCGCCTGGGAACACCAGGTGCTGTAGGCTTGGGAGATGGACCCAGCAACCCACTCCCAAAAATCAATCCACCATTGAAAACCTTATGAACAGCAGAGAAGCACTGACAGTAGTGTTTTGCCTGTTGTATGTAGGGTCGCTATGAGTTAGATACCAACTCAACGGCTCCTAACAACAACAACAAAAGTCTATTTAATATCACGAACAGTCATATGTATACATAAATATTCACACACAAAATTGATATAAAAATTTTACTAAGAATAAGCCTAGCACCATGGTGCCCACTTGTAAGGCCAGTGACTTGAGAAGCTGAGACAGGAGGATCCCAGGTCTGAGGCCAGAGGCAGCCTGCATTATTCAGGGAGACTCTTTCTCAAAGTAAAAAATGCAAAAGGGACTAGGGTGCAGCTCAGCGATGGGACACTTGCCTAGCATGTGTGAGGCCTGGGTTCAGCCCCCAAGTACTACAAAAAACACACACACGCAATTTTGTTTTAACTCAGAATGCAGACCCTTATTATATTCAATGTGCTCTGATGTTTTTTATGCTGCTTCATAAAAGCAAAACCACTACTGGTTACAACCCATTGTAATAATTTCATGATTCTCTCTTGAGTCCAAACGTGCATTTGGAAACGCTGGGTTAAGATGAGTCCTCTGTCTGGACTTTCAAACCCAAAGTCATAAAAGATCACATGACACGGCTTAATTCCCACACAAGAGTGCATTGGGGTGCGCCAAGGTGCACCTGTGCATGTGCCCACACGCAAGGTGGATAGACTATAGGGAAGAGTGCCCTGGAGCAATGGCTTTACATCTGGCTCTTGTAGATTGAGTAGGAGCCTGCCAAGCAGAAGGAAATGGGGGGAGGGGCTCCAGACAGCAGTCACAGCCCAGTAGAGTTGTCATCACTTGGGAATTGGAGGCGGAGCCAAATGCAATTTTCTAGTGACAGCACCTAGTGGGGGAAGGGAGAAGATGAGGGTGGAGACCTGACCTCTGGGAAATCCTGATGTGGATGAAGCTCTGCAAAGGAGACGTTGTTGTTGTTGTTGTTGTTGTTGTTAGGTGCCGTCGAGTCGGTATCTGACTCATAGCGACCCTCATAGGGTTTTCAATGGCTGACTGTTTCAGGATTGCCTTGGGAGTGGATTGCCAGGCCCTTCTCCCATTTTTGTGGTGCTGGGAATTGAACTCTGGACCTCAGAGACTGCAGCGCAGTGCTCTACCAACTGAGCTAAATCCCAGCCCCCGCAAAGGAGATGGTGTAATAAAAAAGAATCCTGAGCTCCCATGTTCTGGAACTAATACAAACAACCTTGCTCTACAAATCCAGATGTACAAACAAGACACCTGGGAGATGAAGTCAACCTGAACACATCCTCATAGATGTCAGCTGACGGGTATTCAGTGACAGCTGTTCATTTGATCTTCTTGCCTTCTTGTAGATCCTCAATCCCCTTCTTGAGAAGCAACTTGCTGAACAAATCAAGTTGTATTACGAGCGGTGTGCTGAAGTTCAAGAAATCATATCTGAGTATACTTCGACAGTCCAGGTCGGGGGTGAGAGGCAAGAAGCATGTAAGTACAGAGCTTGCGGGATCTATTTTAAGCTCTGCGCACTTGTATTAACACGCTCTGCTTCTCCCTAATGGGACGTAAGTAGAACGTGTGTGACTTGGCTCACCTATCGATGGGGGTGAGTGTGACCTCAAGCCCTCCCCAGATGGATGTGAGTAAAAGTGTGCATTCCGCCAGGCGAGTGGCACAGGCCTGTAATCCCTGTGACTCGGGAGGCAGAGGCAGGAGGATCACAAGTTCGAGACCAGAGGCAATCTGCGTAATTTAGTGAGACCCTGTCTCAAAAAGTCAAAAAATGGGCTGGGGGTGCAGCTCAGTGGTCCAGCACTTGCAAAGCATGCAAGCTTGAGGCCCTGGGTTCAGCCCCCAGTACCACAAAATACCACCAAAATACCACAAAATATCACAAAAACCCCACAAAAAATACCACAAAATACCAGTACCACAAAAAATAAATAAATGAATAAATGAATAAATAAATAAGATAAAATAAAAGTGCATTCTACCTGGATACGAAAAAAAAAAAAAAAAAACCAAAAAACAAACAAACAAAAAAAAACCAAACACAAACAGCAGTGAAGAAGAACCAAGACCTGTCTCCTAATTTCCACCAGACCCTCTCTGGTTTAAGACTACAATGAAAGGGAGTGTTCTGAGCCTTGCCTGGCATTATTCCTATCCACAGGGCCAGTCTAAGAAAATAAAAGTGAATTGGAAAATATTAATCATTAGAAATGTTTCCCCATCAGCATGCTTTTGTCTTGGGCCATTAATATCGGAATATTAGCTCTCAGAAATGGTGAACAATGACTTTGTTGTGTGGGGGCTCCGTTGTATTTTTTAAAACCTTGAGATGACTTCAGAAAGATTCCTGTAAATTTCAGCAGAAGGAGTGAATCTCAAGTGGACTTCTTGCACAATGCTCCTATTTGCACAGACCTCCCTTTGTTCCCTGGGGGTGTTGATCGGTTACAACACGCAGTCCTGTCTGGTCTCCCAGGATCCCAGCTTGGCTTCAGCAATTACACATTTCTCCGTGCTAGCGATCTTCTTGTTTGATATGATGGCACGGGAGTTAGTCACATATGTTCCTTCTGGAAGAGAAATTCCTGTGGGGTCTTTGCCATCAGCAAAAGCGAATGGAGTGTTTCAATCCTGCCTGTGTGTCTCACCATCTCTGAGGCAGACCTTTCCATTTGGGCTGTGGGGGGACAGATATTCCCCCATCGCTCCACAGAGTGCTTAGAGATGGTGACAGGTGGCTGGAAGGGCAGCACTCCTGAAGTTCCCCACGAGAATAGGCTGGCCTGCCCCCACCTCCAGCTGCCATGCACCCCACTGAATCATCCAGAAGCTACGATGCTCTCGAAAAGAGGGGAGGGATGCGTAGGAATAGTAATATTCCAAACAGGAGAGAAACTGCCTTGGGCAACTTACATAGTTCCAGGAGAAATACCCCGAGTTGGAAGACCAGCCTTGCATGCTGACCTCTTTGGTGGCATGGAGAAGATTGTCCTAACATCTTCAATTACCTCCCCTCTCTGGGGGTTCTTGGGCTTTTGCTCTTCAAACTCACATGTCAACTGAACAACCTAGATATTGGCCTCCAGGGGACCAGTCAGAGGCCAGCTGCTTATCCCGTAGAATTAGTCAACAGCCATCAGCAGCTTTGGCACGCATCCCTTGGACTCGGCTCTGAACGCTGACCTCAAGGCAGAGGCGTCATAGCCAATTTCAGCTGCCTGAAGGACCCAAGCCAACATCCAGGAACACTGAGTCTGACCTCGTCTTCCTAGCTCTCTTAGGAAGGGTGATTTGAGAGGGGTGGAGGCTCTGCCTGCTCTAAGGGTGTGATGTTTTGTGCTTCTGTGTAGGTGACTTCCAGAACTCCTACTTGGACCTCAAGCGCAGGTATGGGAGCCCATCGAGGTGCAGAGCCTTCCCCTGGGCAAAGGACCTGAGAGACAAACACCCCAGCTTGTTCCAGGCGCTGCTGGAGATGGATTTGTTGACGGGTAACTGAGCCTTTGCCTTGGCTTTGAATGCTGGTTAGAAAGCCTCGCTGCTTTTCTCTGTTTCACTCACCCTCTTTGGTGAATTATGCCTCCCAAGTTATTTTTAACCCTAGTGTTCTAGCTTAATTTCACATTTAAATTCTGCCCTTGTATGTCCACAAGTCTCAATATATCTGTGCACATTTTCAACACTAAACACAAAAACTTAAATTTAGGAATTGCTAAAGCAATGCTTTATCTACAGCCAAGGCCACAAATGGACAGCCTGTAGCTGGAGCTGGCCCCTAGATGCAGTTGGTTTGCAAAATACTTTTTTGTGTACTTAGAAAGCATGTAATTAGCAGTAGGAGAGCACTGCTCTGCACTCTCTGAGGACCTGGGTTCGATCTCCAGCATTGCACAAATGGGAGAAAGACATGGCAATCCACTCCTGAAGCAATCCCAAAACAGTCAACTATTGAAAACCCTATCAGGGTCGCTACGAGTCAGATATGAATCAATAGCACCTAACAACAACAACAACAAAAATTGGTAGGAAGTACAAATTTCTAGCTTTTCTTGAAAACTCCAAAGATCCGGCAACCCTGGGCCTGTGTTCCTACAGGCAGTGATCCTGGGGAGGAGGCCCAGGACCAGGTGTGTTCTGTCCATGCACACCCCTCTTCTCCATCCCTCACCTCCTACCTCCTACTTTTATGAATCTGACCTGCTGGGCCCTTAGGCCTTTGAACTTGCGCATGCTGATTGAAGTACACTTCCAGCATCCTCTCAGGAATTTGAGTATCCTTTGCAAATGCTGCCAGCTTCTCCTTTTCAATTTGGGTTTGCTTAATGTAGTACGAACTATAGGGCCGCATAGGGTCCTGAAACCAGGCCTGTTAGGAAGCAGAGATGAAGGAGGAGATGTCTTATGTGAAAGGAGTAGGGGGGCACCATAGCTGTTTTTCTGCCAAGGGACCGCTGGTGGTGCTGCTGCTGGGCATAGAACCAGCACTTTGAATCGAGGGGGTATAGAGCCCGACCTCTGAAGAATGACAGTGTCCAAGTGGCATAGGTTTTCTTTACAGAGACTGACCCCTCCCATCTTGGAAGAATTCGACCTATATGGGATCATTCATCTTTCCTTCTTTCGATGCTTGACTAAACTTCAGAGACAAATGAAATGATGCAAGGTTTCCGTGTTGGGCTTGCTCCTGCCAGTCTGGCCCAGATGTTCGGAAGGGAGGCATGAGCATGCACACAGATAACTAAACACAACTCACTCAGGACTCTTGGGTGAGGGGCTCGGACTCCTGCAGCCCTTGGGAACACTGAAAGAGGGGAGAGATGAAAAGCCTTGGGCGCTTTTGCCTTGCCGGGACTGAAAGCTCTTTATTGTGTCTCTGCCCTTACAAGGGTCGAGGAACCCAAAGTGAATACAGCTCAGTACCAAGTACTACAGTTCTTATGCTGCCTTGAGGGCAGCTGCGGCTCTTCCGCCTCCTGTGCTGCGACCAGAGACTGTCCTCAGCTTCTGTCCCCAGGTGCTGGACCAAGAGACTGGCCTTACCTTGATTGTAGATCTTCCTCCTTGAGAGTGCTGTCTAGTTGTCCTGGTCTCGGTGGTCACAATGAGAGATGATTCTGTGTTGCTGGTCGGATCCAGAGAGAGTGAGCTGCTGCAGTGCAGCTCCTTTTATAGATGGCTCGAACCAATCAGCTTCGAGTCCTTTGCTTTCCAATTGTCCTATCAGGTTAGGGGGATTTGTGAAGGGTTTTGGAAAAGTGTCCACTCACATTACTTTCACTTTCCCTAGATTTCTAATTTACAAACCAGATCTTCAAAAGTCGTTTTCCCAGTTTTGGGTTTTTACCAGTTTCCTCCCAACTTTTCCCCACATTTCTGCTCTTGAAGGATGGGCTTCAAAGCAAAGACAGATTGTAGTGCATTTTAATAAAAGCTATAGAAGTGAAGGCACAAAGAAGAAAGTGGTCAGTTGCACCTGAAGGGTGAAAGTGTTCCAGGAAGGCTTCCCGGAGGAGATGATATTGCTACTGATCTATCTATCTATCTATCTATCTATCTATCTATTTATTTATTTATTTATTTTGAGACAGGGTCTCACTATGTTGCTCAGGCTAGCTTCAAACTCATAATCCTCCTGCCTCAGCCTCCCGAGTGGGGGCTGATTTTTGGTGAGTCAGTGGGTGTTCGCAAGAGAAGTGGAGCAGGGGTGGGCATTGAAGGCAGAGAGGCGTGTTGATGTGCAAAGAGCTGGAGGCCAGAGAAGCTCTGGAGAGAGGAATCCAGCCAGAGCTCAGACCCCAGCCCGAAGACTTCTGTCTTTTCCTCATGGGTGAGCTGGGCCTGTTCAAGGGTCTCAGGGTGTGGGTGGAAGTGTGAGCAGTGGGGTTTTCGAGGTGCTCTGGCAGCCATGGGGGATGGGGAGGTGAGCTAGAGGGATGTAGAGCAGGAAGGGCATTGCTGTGGTCCCAGGAGAGGATTCAGGCTTGAGTGGGGCAGAGGGGTGGAGTCAGAGCTAAAGGATGTAAAGCAGGTGGCCCTGCAGGACCATGCCATCGGGGGTATTGGCCAGGAGGACAAGGAGCTGGGTGGTGTGTCGTGTCCTGTGACGTCATGCCCTCCAGAGCCAGGTGGACTGGTTCCATTTTAACTTAGCACTCCCTGCTTCTGTCCTCTCGGGCAAATGACTTGATTGCTCTACACCTCAATTCCTTCATCTGCAAAATGGGTGTGATGGTGGTAGCTCTCTCCTGGTGTTGGGTTCGGTGAGGTGACACGTACATGAAACACTTGGAGCAAGATGGGCACGGTGGCGCAGGCCTGTAATCCCAGCAGCTCTGGAGGCGGAGGCAGGAGGATCCCAAGTTCAAGACTAGAGACTGTGTAATTTAGTGACACCTTGTCTGAAAAAGTAAAAAAAAATGGGCTGAGGGTGCAGCTCAGTGGTCCAACACTTGCAGAGCACACAAGCGCAAGGTCCTGGGTTCAACCCCCAGTACCGCCAAAAAAACAAAAACAAAACAAAACAAAACCCTGGAGCAGTCCTAGCATTCAGTGGCCCAGTGGAAGCAGCATTTCTCAACTTCGGTGTTGTTGCCATTTTGGACCGAGGGATTCTTTGTTGTTGAGGGTGGTCTTGGGCACTGTAGGATGACGGCTGCCCTTTTGGCCCCTACCCACTAGATACCAATAGCACCCTCATAGTCTTCCCCTCCAATTGGATCTCCAGGCACTGCCAAATCCCCTGTCCCCAAGGAGATCAAGTCACCCCCGCCTGAGAACCACTGTTGTCAGTGCTGTTGCTGTGACCAGATAGAGCAAATTCTAGGTTTTCCTTGGTCATCTCATGGAGATGGGAGAGTTGTCCCAGCCCCAAAACAGACCCGCAGGATGCGTGCGGCAGACGCGTTGTGAATGTTGGGTGGCTTTGGCTAAATCGGCTATGACCACATGCACCTAAAAATTATTTTTATGAGGTTTCTGATCATAGTTAAATATAGTTTCTCTGGTTGGAGTGAATCATTTTCGCGATGTATGCTTTTTTAGGAAAATACTCTCAATAGAAATGTTTTCATGGTATTTTTAGATCTGAAAGTTTTGTTTGTGAGAATTTAGGACTATTTTATTCCCCACGGAGGCCTGGAAATAGAATCTAATTAAAAACTGAAACCAGGAGCTCTCCAGCCTTAAGACTGTCTGGCCATTTGTGCTGCAGAAACTACTCCATTCCAGCCAGTCCTGTCCACTTGAGTTAGGCTTCTCACGCCCCCATCGGGGGTGGGAGAGGGGCCCCAAAGGTGGATGTACCATGTCAGGACCTGCTGTTTTTGCCAGGCTCGACAGTCAGACACTTCTGGGGCCACATTAGAACCGCACCAAGGAGCAGACCCTAGGGGCTCTGCCTGCCAGGTCTCCCCTGCCGCCATGGCCTTGGGCTCCACAGATGGCACAGCAGCCCGCTTACCTCCTGTGCCTTTCCCTGGGGACACAGGAGCAGGGAGAAGGGAGAGCAGGAGGATAGGGGGGTCCCTGAGGCAACCCCAAGGCTCCATCCTGCCCTCAGCTCTGCTTCCTAGGTTCCCCTGGAAGGACCTGGGAGCTTGCCCACTGCAGCGGGAGGGCACAGCCTCCCTCGATTTCGTCTCTCTACCTGGCACGGCACCCTTGCCTGGGGTTCTAATCACATCTTCCCTCTAACTCAGGAGAGGGACTGGAGTCATGCATTGCACTCAGCTTCCCAGCAAGGCTGAGAAAAAGGCAGAGAACTTGATTTTGTAAATTGAAGGTAAAAAAATAAGTTTACATTATATTCTGGTGTCATAAAAAGAATAGCAGAGGGACTGGTGTGACTCTCTGTTCCTGGTCCCTCAAATACCCTTCCTTTCAGGGTCACTCTTCTATTAGTGTCTAACTTGCCCTGCCAGCCCTTGGGCAAGTCTGGTTTGTAGGAATTGTGTCTGCATTCTGTTTCCTTATCCATTCCATCCTGGTGATTAATAGACTTTATGAGAACATCCTCTCAGTGCAGTTGGATATGGTTTGACCCCCAAGGAGTCCTGTGTTGAAAGCTGGGTCACTATTGTGGCAATTTGATAAAGCTTGAAGGAGTTGGGACCTAAGAGCCAGGCATGGTGGCACATACCTGCAATCTTAGCACTCAGGAGGCAGAGACAGGGGGATTGTGAGGTCATGGCCAGCCTGGGCTACACAGTGAGACTCTGTTCAAAAACAACGTCATCAGCAACAACAACAAAGAGTTGGGGCTAGAAGGAGGTCTTTACCTCATTGGGGACACGGCCCTCAAAAGAGATTAAGGTCATTTTTGTGGGATCCCAAGCTTTCAAGAGAGTGAGTTGTTGTGAGTGAGCCCCGCTCCTGACTTGCTCTCGAACTTCCTCTTTGGCAATGTGATATTCCTCTCTTGCATGTGCTCCCACTGTGAGTGAGACCTTCCCCAGAGCCAAGCTGAAGCCAGCACCATCCCCTTGAACTTTCAGATCCATGCATTAAACCAGACCTTTTTTCCTTATAAAGTTAGTGCCTCGGGTATTTTGTTATCATAGTGCAAAATAGACTAATACATTCATTGTGTTGCATTTTTCATATCTGAGATAAGCTATGAAAATGGGCTTGAGTGTCAGATGTTTGATGCTTGGAATTCTTGCCATTGGAACAAAGTAGGCACAGCAACAAAGATAAGGCATTTGACTGAACGTGTTCTTAAGTTGCTCATAACCTTTCATTCATTCATTCATTCATTCACTAAATGAATATTGACTGAATGCCCTCATGAGCCAGGATAGAAGAAGAATGAGCAAAGGCAGTGTTTTGAGCAAGACTTATTTAGACCAAACAAGGGGGAAAAAATAGCTCCTTTACTTTCCCCAAAGGAATGGATTTGTGGAATGACTTTTCCAGAAATTTTAACAGATAAAATAGCATAAGACGATAGCCTGGCATTTCTGGTACTTCATGAGGGAGTCATCATTTTTCTTGGCAGCATCTCCTAGCACACATGGCTGACATTCCACTTTCAGGCCGCTGCATGTGCACGTTTCAGACTTGAGCATGATTCCCCCCAATAGCGTGTGATCTTGGATGGATCGTCTGCTTGGGATGGAAGCCAGCAGCACACTTCAGAGGAGAGATGGAACATTGCAGGGGTGGGGAACAGCCTCCGCTCCATTAACAAGGGTGACGTGTGTGAGGAGCAGCCTCCATGTCCCTGCCTAGCGAGGTCCGC